>CAUYQG010229244.1:0-23131 GCA_963574415.1 Tarsius wallacei | reverse complement strand
CATCTAGTTGGTAGGCTGTGGGTGTTGGTTCGATGGTGCCCAGATGGTTTAGGCTGCGGTTGCCGTGTTGGGCCAATGAAATACTTTCTGGTTGACAGAGTTATACTCATACTAAAAAAAAAAAAAAAAAATACAGTTATTGGATCAGAAGTACCCTCTACCCAGAGAGAAAATGATGCCTCTAGTATGATTGAAAGTTTTCAATTGGAAATTAATAAGGAGTGTGAGAGGGATATATAACTTTTTTTTTTTTTTGAGTTGGAGTCTCCCTCTGTCACCCAAGCTGGAGTGCAGTGGCACACTCATGGCCAACCCTGCATCATCTTGCTGGACTCTGGTGATCCTTCCTCCTCAGCCTTTCAAGTAGCGGGAACTACAGGTACCCGCTACCATGCCCAGCTAATTTTTGATTTATTGTAGAGATGAGGTCTCGCCAAGTTGCCTGGGTTGATCTCGAACCCGTGGACTCAGGCAATCCACTTGCTTCAGTCTCCCAAAGTGCTGGGATTAAAGGAGAGATATATGACTTAAATGCAAAAATAGTCTCCCATGTGAAACCACAACAACAACAAAAAAGCATGCCACCAAAGAACTGCAAATAGGTGAATCCATCAGATTTTAACTGGAGAAACCAAAGATAATTTACACTTTTTTCTTTAATTTTAATCTTCTTTCTTCTTCTTCTCCATAGATATACTCATGTTTCTCTTCTATCTAATTATATGTCATATGCTGATGCTATCATTTAATTACTTAAGCTATTGAGGTCTTGTGGAGTATCTTCTAGTCCTTAGACGATCACAGTCTGCTTTGTAGTAGGTTAGTCAAAAGGCAGCACCATAAAGTTGATGGCCTATGGGACCACACACCTCCCTTCCTGCCTCTCTTTAAACTTTGTGGACTATAGTGCTACCTTGGTCCATTTTCGCTCGTTAGAGATCTGCTGTGATTAGGCAAATCCCCTGGAACCTGGATGATGTCATTTGCCTGCCTATCATCATTCTTCTGAACAGAAAAGATCCAAACATTTGGACAGCCTATATTCCTGCACTGAGGCAGCTGCTAAATTTTTTAATCATGTTTCCTGTTTTGGCAGCTCTGGCATCATGCTTCTGCTAAAAAGCCAATTTTGCTGAAACTATTGCAAATAAGTTTTGTGCTCCAAATATTTGAAAATATGTAGTAATCTATATTGATTTATTCATTGTCCAGTGCTATTTAGTGCATACTCAATGGGATACTGAATTTTAGCTTTAAAAACACATTTTATTGGATACAAGAATATGGGCTTCTTATTAAATCTTACAAATTAAATCAGAATGAAACACAACTAACAGATGTAAATGTTACTGTACTACTCCATTAATATTCATGCTTAAACATTTGCAATGGACTTTCCTTTTGACCTTTCAGTTTAGCCCTTCCAAGCCTATCAATGTATATTTAATCATCTCTGCATCTCCTCTAAACAAGACCGATTTGCATCTTTAGGCTGTTCCTTTTTCTTGAATGCTCTTTTCAGTGGCTCAACATACAAAAACACCTTTTTAAATACATATTTTGTATTCCCTTTCCTAAGCTCCTCTGCTAAATAATATTAGTGTGAAACAACCTTGCTCTTAAAATTATTTTATAGACGTATAGCATAGAGACTGTCATTGTTTTGTTTTTATTTAACAGATGAGGAAGGTAGAAATCAGGAATAATAAATGTCACCTATTGAGCAGATATTTATTCAGATATGTTGTTAATTAATTTCTATGCAACAAGTATATTGCGATGCCTACTTACTCTAATTGTTTTCAGTTTGCATTGATATTGTATTTCCAACTAGAGAGCCACTGAGTACTAAAACCAATATCAGGATTTGTATTTGCTGTTCACACCTGCATATAATACATTTGTATGGTTTTAATCAACATTCTCTGATGGATTGAAGAGTACATTTAATATAATCTGGTACATAAAAATTGAGAATAAGTAAATGTTTTGGCTTGTTATGCAAAATTTGAAAGAAAAAGCCATTTCATTGTACCTGTTTATTAAATATTTATTAAATAGTTAGTGTTTTTCAAATTCCAGGCAGAAAACTGGTACAGGGAATATAAATATAAATAAGACATAATTTCTATTGCTAAGAATGTCACAGTCTAGTGGGAGGGAAAGAGAATAAATACAAATATTTATAATGTTGTGAGGTAGTTACCAATAGGTGCTTTGCGGTATTATGGGAAGCATTGCTGGAGAAGATGTTCTGTTTCTGATGGGATCACTGCCTTCTCACATAAAAGTCCTAAAGGCAATCCTTTTCTGTGTAAATCAAAACCTCGGATTTCTTAAAACTTATGTGAAACCGAAAAGCTGGATTTATCTGTCTTACTCCCCCACATTATTTTTCCATGCCTAACGCGGTACCTGGAACATCTTAGATTCACAATAAATAGTTCATGATGAAGGCTTATAATAGCTTATCTACAATATAAAAATATGGAATTTTAAACATCTAATATTTAGAAAAATTTTGACTCATTTTCAAATTGAACCTTAACTGTTATAACATGCTCTATGATTATTATTTAGCCTTCCTAGTGTGATTGTAATACCTATTGAGTACAAAAATACTAGCGTATTTGATTATGAAACACTACCTCAGAACCTCAGAAAAGAAGTGTATATTGTATTTGGTGTGTTTATATACATATAATTTCAAAATCCTTTTGACCTAAAGTGTCTCAGGAGATAAGAATTCCTCTTGTCTGTGATCTAGCCATGAACTATAACCTGCCCAAACAGACATCTCTTTGAATATTCTTCAGACAAGGAAACTCTTGCAAAATCATTTTCTTACTGGTTTACAGTTGTCAGTTTCAAATCCAGGATCAATTGCAAGGCAAGCCCAGACAACAGAACATTCTGAGCAAAAGAACTGTTAAAGAAGGCAAAGCGGCAGATATTTTAAAAATTGACTTGTATGCCAACTGTGGACCCTTTTAGAGGTACACAGACTGAAGTCAATAATACACTGACTCCTCTGTTTGCTTGAGAAATACAGACGCCCAGGGAAAAGTATTTTACTTACGTTCAGTGGGCTTCAGCATGAAGCTAGAGTGTGAATGAAAATGTGATTTTTAAACAGTTAGCCACCTTTGTTCCTCATCATCTGCCTCGTAATTGTCACATTTTCATATCTCTATATTTATTCTGGTTAAAAAATAAATCTACTTTTCATTTGACAGTATAAAATTTTATTTTATTTAAAGTATTTATTTCAGATTTTAGAAAATTAGTCAAATCAACAGCTGTCTTACTAGTAAATATTAATTATTACCTTAGCATTTTTCATAAAGTATGAATTAGATTTATAATATTAATCTGAAATTGTATTAATTTAGGAGACATTTGTATTTCCTTAGCTCTCTTCATCAGTGAAAAATTCTAATAAACTATTTCTAATGGACCTTGTATGTACATAAATTATCTAAAGCAGAATCTGTTTTTCCCTTTTGTAATGGAATTTAAAGATTTCATTTTCTTTTAGCAAGTTACAACTACAACTTTTCTTTAAAAAAGAGAAAATAATAGAACTAACTCCTTAGATCCATTAAAATATTAATCTTGAGAATGAAATTTCTTTTACCTCTTAATGTCTTAAGTTTCAATCATCTGCTTCATTTTTACAGAACAAGAACAGCAGTTTTCCTTAAATTGCTAGGTTCTATCTAGTTCAATACACTTTCTACCTCAGGCCTTTTTTCAGCATTCTGTGATTACCAAGTTGTAGAAAGAATGAAAAGAGACTTTTACTTCTTGGCTTAATGAAAACAGTAAGTCATGGTACTCTGGCTTACTGCTGAACTCTAACAAAATGGTACAAACAGCAACTTTCTCTTGTGATCCGGATTGGCATCTTCCAAAGTTTCTCAGGGTCAACTTGAAAAGCTTCTCATTCCCTTTGCATAACCCATCATACCAAGGCCTGTAATTTAACTTAAATTCCATCTAAATAATTCCAAGCAAATATATGAAAACTCAAAAAAACACTGACAGTTTCTGGTTGCTTCATTATTTGTTTTCTGGACATGTTTGTTTTTGTCATTTAGGATTATTTAGTAGGAGACAATATGGCAAAATATGAATTGAAAAGTAGATTTAAAAATTGGTTGAAAGTTCTCTATATATGCTCTATATGCTTTTAAACATATTAAAGTACTGAAATCATGTTATTGACAAGAAATGTGCTGCAATCCTAAAGTTGCTCCAAATAAAAATTGATACTGCTTAGAATGTGATAGAGGAAATACAATGTGCAAGCTGAATTGATTAAACTAGCTATTGTAACATTTTAGGGCGGTCTTTCCTATGCACCATGCGTTAAAAGCACACTGTCATTTACACTTTAGATACTGAATCATGCTAAGTGACTATGCACAAACTTATGTGATTTATTTTCTAAATATCTTTCTCTCTGCTGGGTCATAAGCTTCATAAGAGCAAGAACTGTGTTAAAGTGTTCAGTCTTGTTTCAGCACATTTCCTGATACAACAGAGCACACAGACAACACACATTTATAGAATGAATGAAAGGGTCCTGGGGAATTTGATCAGATTACTAAAGAATCTATACCATTTGGCCTATTAAAAATTACCAGATATCTTAGGTAAGTTATTTTATAAAAGAAAAAGAAGAGGAAGAAATTGTAAGAATAACAATTTGCAGATGTTTGAGGTTATTTTACGTAAAAGAAAAAATGAACCTGTTTTTGTTTCTTCCAGTGACCAGAACTATAATCATAGTCAAGAAGCTTCAGAAAGAGAGACTTCAGGTAAATATGAAGAAAGATTTTTATAAAAAGTGAAAGCATTTATAACACAATAGATTGTCAAGTGATGTACCAAGTTCCCTAATAAGCAGAATTAAGTGGATAAAGAATACTTTTCTGTTCATGCTGAATAAATTTTCCAAGATTGCTTGGGACTTTGGATCATATTATTTCCAAGATCTCCTATACCATTAAGAGTTTATGATTAATTAATATTGTAATCTAATGCAAATCAAGAAATTGGAATTATTGTAATTTACTAAACTAATAAAGTTTTAAAATCCTCTGACTGACATTCAATAAACTAAAATTTTTAAAACTCTATACTAAATTTTAAAATATTTTAATAATCTATTTTAAATAATTATCTGGAGCTACAAAAGTGTTTTACTGCAGTGATAATCAATTGGTAAGTTCAGAGGTATTATATGTTTAGTGAAAATAAGGAATCTCTTGATAGTGTTTAAATTCTGTTGAGAAGGGAAAACCTTTAAATCTCTTGTTAGATAACTCTCTTGCATTTCAGAAAAGAATCCTGAATTTAGTCAACATTTTCTCTCATAATGGTACTGCCTAATGTGTTTGCTAATTGGTTGTTTTCATCTGTTTATTCTTTTATGCAGATGACATTCACATACTACATCATTGCCCCGTACATTTGAAGGAAAAATGATTGCCAATAATGCATGTGTATACAACAGTACTGAGGAAGCTGCTGTAGCCTCTTGCCATCATTCTTATCTGTCCTTCTGAAGCCCACATTTCCAAGACAGATTTTGCTCTGCCTCTGTCACTCAGACTTACAGTCTGCCAGAGCCTTGCTTCAAATTGACAACCTCATTTCAGAGGGATGATGATAGATTACACCTTTCACATTTCCAGATTAACTGAATTTCTTTGCTCAAAATGCATACGGAAGTTTTGGTGATAGCGGTAGTGACTTTGAAGGTATGGAAAATCATATTGCTATTAGCCAATTTAGAATGATGCTCTTACCTTCATTGAACCTGCAAGAAACATATATCCTTACCCCACTGAACTTGAGCACTGTCATGTGACTTAATTTTACAATATATGAACAGAAATGGCCTTTGTCAGTTCCAAGCAGACAGTTTGAGAGTCAACACATAGTTTCTGTGTCCCTCTGCCACAAACACATTCTATCCAGACACTACTCTGCCCACCCTGGACCTAAAGTAAAGACACCATGGAACTATTACCCAGGCAGTTTTCACCCTGAGAATGATGTGAGTAAAAATTGTTTTCAGCTGTGAGTCTCTGGGATTCAGCCTTGCTTGTTACCACTGTATATCCTTATCTATCCTGACTGATTTAGAAGTATAAAGTTTGAGATTTTTTTTTTTATCCCAGAGATATGCATCCATAAAAGCAATTATAAATAAATCATATCTGGCATTGAAAACAATGTGGAAAAACAAAGTGGGCAGGAGGAGGCGCCAGTTGGACAGCACAAAAGGAGAGTACCAGGGTGAGTCAGCAGGAGCTCTGCTTCAGTTGAGTCAGAAGAATAGAATGCAAAATGGAGAATCACCTTGAAGGGAAAACAGAAACTTTGTTAATTTATGTGGTGTAAAAAATAAACCACAGAATAAATTTTGAGTAGAAGAAGAGAACATCTTGCTGCAGATAAAGATATTAGGATGGGGTTTTTGGCTTCAGGAATAGAGAGGAAGTGACAGCTTTTAAGGACAGGAACAGGAAGAAATAACAGAATTTTGAAATGTGTTGGATGAACAGCCTGGATGTGGGAGAAAAAAAAAAGTAAGCTTTGTTAGTGATGCCAAGGTAAAGTGATTGAAAAATGAGCATGCCATCAAATGGGGAGAGAGAGAAAAAAATAACATACACAGATAAGGAAAGACAGATGAACACAAGAAGAAAAGAGGCTGGCAGATAACTTTTGCTTGTGCCCAAGTACTTGGCATAATGAGTTTGTTGCCATAATTAACACGTAGTCCATGGTGTTTCTCTATCATTTGCATCAAGAAAAGAAGGAATGGTCACTACTTGGAATTGTTTTGAAAGCATTTATTTAGTTAGCATAGAACTTGAATGAATTCCATGTACATACAGATAAATTAGTTTATGAATAAGTGAAAACATTCAATGAATTTTAAGATAAGAAAACATCCATTGTTAATTTCAAAAGCACCATTTAAAAAACATGTAAGAATGAAATAAATGAGGCTGGTTGTGGAGGCTCAAGCTTGTAATTCCAGCACTTTGGGAGGCTGAGGCAAGAGGATTGCCTGAGTTCAGGGGTTTGAGAACAGCCAGGACAACTTGGTGAGACCTTGTCTCTACAATAAATTAAAAAATTAGTCAGGCATGGTGGCATATACATGTAGTTCAGCTACTTGGAAAGCTGAGGCAGAAGGATTTCCTGAGCCCAGCAGGTTGAGGCTGCAGTGGCCATGAGTGTGCCACTGTACTCCAGCCTGGGCGAAAGAGTGATACTCCAACTCAGGAAAAAGAAAGAAAAAGAAAGAAAGAAAGGAAGGAAGGAAGGAAGGAAGAAGAAAGAAGGAAAGAAAGAAATGAAAGGTTTTTAGACTACTAATTGGAACTCATTTGTATATTTCCTCATAAGAATATGAAAATCTGTTTACATATGAAGATAACATAGATGCTACTGCAACCTAGAGAATAGTATCCAGAGGAGGAAAATGTACATTAAAGGGAACAATAAGCAAGAAAAGAATATCTTTTTATGACTATATTAAAGCAATGATATGTCAGTAATGAAAGTTAGATTTATCACTATCAGGGTTTTCAAATATTTTAAGAGGAAGCACCATTTTCAGAAATGCTTAGAAATTTTCTGAACATTTGTGAGGATAGAACAGTACTGACATAAAAGAAGAGCTGGAGACAGGGCTGATCTGATACTTTCTAGATGCACCATCTTTATTATTTGAAAAACTGAAGGAGATAATGGGGTATATACAAAATATGAGGATACTAGTGTAGAAAACATCTATTTGACCATCAATATTGGGTTTGAGAAGCAAAGTTAAACAGGAGTCACTATCATATTTGGAGACATCTTATTTAATCATTTATTGATTCATTAAATAATTTTTTGAACAAGCAAGTACTATTAGCTAGGTATTAGTCAAAGAATTGGGAACACAAAAATATATAAAGGAAACAAAATTATTTTTCTAGTGAAGCTTATAATCTAAATTAGGAAGATAAACAATAAAAACATATGTAAATATAGTGTATAACAAATGCTATTGAATAACACAGAGAAAAAAAATGGAAAAGAGAGAAAGGAAGTGCATGGTATCTGGGGCAAAAATTTGAAATATTTTGATCAATGGAGGCTTTGTCTGTGAAGGATGACCTGAGAGTCACAAGCACTTGAAGTGAATATTAGTAACTAATATGAGCAAGAAAGGATTCTAGGATGAGGCTAATCTGGATGGTATCTGGGAACTGGAGTAGTAGTTTTGCGAAGAGCACCAAAACCCAGGCCCATTTGGACCCTTATTGGTACAAGGCAAGAGTGTGGAAAATACCAGTCTCGGGCAACCCGATCGCCATCAGAGCAAGTAAAGATGCGTGGCTTCCTCCTCACTTATTCAGTTCAGATTTCTGATCAATATTACTATGAAGGTGTTTACTTTTTATTAATGAAAACAAGTGTTTGATCTATGATCTCAATTCCTTATGTAATGTGAGCCACTGCATGAGTTATACACCTGGTAAACTTGTCTGAATGAATAAGGTAGCTCACTAAAAAGTGTAGTTTTGGGGTACTTCTTAGATTATACACTAAAGTTCTCAGCAGCTTTGTTTGGGTCTGACCTAAGCCCACAAATATGAGAAGAAAATGACACATATCCAAATCCAGATCTGAAGGTAGAAGTGAATTGATTTCCTGTGAAGAGATAGATCTATAAATTAAATTGCAAATGTATGTAGGCAAGGGATTATGCTGTTGTCTGTTGTCTGCTTGTTTGTATTAATTCTCAACACTCCACTGTCTATGTATACTTCAAGGCTTTAAAAAAACATACAATATCCCTTAATTCACATGCCCTATTCTTGAATATCTTCCAATCGCTTTCCTTTAAAAAGTATACACTTGAGGAGAGAGGCAAGATGGTGATGGAACAGGTCAGAGTGTGAGAGTCTCTGCAAAAGCGAGTGTCCATAAAACCTGGATGCATGAGTGGGTGTGTGCTGGTAAGTGAGGGAAAATCCATCTGAGGGGACACTTGGGTTTATGCTCCCGGGGCTTGCTCTCAATGGTGAATGACACCCACTACCACCCTAAAATTGGTGCCCCTGGCATGCTAGATTGTCTCCTGTTTTCAGAGCTTTCTTGAGAGGTGGCAGCAGAGAACAGTTGCTCTTTACTACCTGACACCTGGTCCACATCATCATCTGCAGCAGAAGACTGGACACAAGCAGCAAGGACCATGGAGAAGGCAGGGCATGGAAATCTGGTAGGGAACCTCAATGCCAGTAAGGAGACACTGAGCAGCATTATCTTTTCTGTCCAGGGATGAGGCAGAGGTCTTCATTGTCCTGCCCATCTCTGTTTAGCCTCCAACCTGGGACCCAGAGGCTATGCCCTCATCAGACTTGAAGAGACAGACGTTCTGCACCTATGCTGGACAGGCACAGACGCATCAGATCTGAGTGGAAGATTTGACAGTAGGGGCAGCAGATGAGTCAAGTGAGTCAGAATCTGATTCATTCTCCTCCCACAGTAGTTCCGTGGGGCATCTGACCCATTCTGAGAGCAACTCTATCAGCCTGCACTGAGAGCAGAGGGGATGGGCTGGAGACTAGAGCCACAGAGCCATTCCTTAACGTGGCAATGGCAGTCAGAAGAAACCTGGAGTTACAGAAATGGCTACAGAGCAAGTTTGTGGGGTTTTTTGTTTGTTTGTTTGTTTTGTTTATTGTCTTTGGTTTTAGAGTTTGTTTGGGTTTTTTTCTTTTTCTTTTTTTTGGTCTCTATATCTTTGTTTATGTTTTCATACTTGCTTTGTTTCTCTTATTTTAGTTTTATTTTTTAGAGTTTCTGTTTGTGTATTTTTGAAGCGAGCACATCAACAGAGTTTTTGTTTGTTTGCTTTGTCTGTATGATTGTCTGTATTTTTGTTTTGTTTTTTTTTACTGTCTTTGTTTGTTTTTCTGTTTATTTGGTAGTTGGTATGCCTGTCTGTTTTCCCTCTTATTCTTCTCCCTCCATCTTCCTTTCATCTCCCTCCTTCCTTTTTTTCATTCCTTTCCTTCTCCTTATCTCACTTTACTTTCAAGGGGTAAACATACACCCCCCCACTGTGTGGACAGATTATAAAGTGGTGGGAGTAGGTTCCAGAAGCCCCACACACATGTCAGCAGATGCTGGGATCTGGAGATAGCTTCTGAATCACAGCTTTTCCCTTAATTAAATCTCAAAACTGAAAAAAAGCACAGACCCCCACCCCAGCCTAGCTTGAAAATTGAAGAAAGCCAGAGTATCTACAAATTAAAGAATAGGAGATGGAGCAAACAGAAATAAAAGTTATCCCTCCATCACTGAACAATAGAATTAAAGAAGAAATTTAAAAAACGGGGGGACAAAAACCTGCACAAATGAAGAAAAACTAAATAAAGAATATGAGTCTCACTCAGACCCATGAAAGGACAACAACTGAGAAAACTCAAACAATGAAGAGCCCCCAGAATGACTGGTTTTAAACCACAAACCCAGATATCAAAATATTAATAGAGAGAATAAATAGAAATGAGGAGAGACAAGAGGAAAGAATGAAGGAGTTGATAACTGAGATAACAGTAATAGAGAATACTGTCGATGAAATAAATAACAAACTTAAAACATGAAAAGCAGAGTTAATCAAGCAGAAGAAAGAATCTCAGAGCTTGAGGACCAAAATATGGAACTAACCAAACTGTTAAAAACATAGAAAAGAAGCTTAAAAAGACACAACCAAGCCTCCAAGGGATGAGCTATTATATTAATATGCCAAACTTAAGATTAATTGGAATCCCTGAGCAGATGGGGAGACAGAGACCACCCTGGAACAAACATTCCATGAAATTATCCAAGAAAACTTCCCTCATCTCTTCAGAGACATGACCATTCAAACACAAGAGTTTCAGAGAACCCCTGCAAGACAACAAATGAGAAGAACAACTCCTAGACACATAATAATTCATCTACACAAAGTAGGTATAAAAGAAAAAATCCTAAAGGCAGTAAGAGAGAAAGGTCAGACTACCTACCTGGGAAGATGAAGTAGAATAGCAGAAGACTTTTCTACAGAAGCACTTCAGACTAGGAGAGATTGGAGTTCAATCTTAAAATTCTCAAAGATAAACAATCTCAACAAAGAGTTACCTACCCAGCTAAGCTAAGTTTCATCGGCGATGAAGAATTAGAATTCTTCCTAGACATCCATTCGCTAAGAGTTTACACTACCTCCAGACCAGCTCTACAAGAAACACTTAAGAAAGTATTAAACGCAGAAGAAAGAAAGAAAGAAAGACAGAAAGAAAGAAAGAAAGAAAGAAAAGAGCAAGCACAACCTTCCCAAGAATGCAGGAAAAACTTTGAAAACACATATAAATCAACCCCAAAATCAAAAGAAAAACAATAAACAAACAAACAACTCTATAAGAAAACAACTCTATAAACAAGCAATAACTCTATAAGAACCTCATGACAGGGATAAACTCTCACATCACAATAATTAGCATGAATGTGAATGGACTAAATGCACCACTAAAAAGAAATAGAATGGCAAATTAGATAAAATATCATGATGCAACATATGTTTTCTCCAGGAGACTCATCTCACCAGAAAGGACACTCACAGACTCGAAGTAAGAGAATGGAAAACAAATTTCCAGATGAACAGAGCACAAAAGGAAATAGAAGTTGCAATCTTACTATCACACAAAATACCCTTTAAGCTATCAAAAATTTTTAAAAAAATACAGAAGTTCACTACATAATGATAAATGGTTCAAGTCATCAACAAGAAATATCCATCATAAACATATATATGCCCAACATAGGAGCACCAACTTTCACAAAGAAGTTTTCAGGTAAACTAAAAAAAAAATATTGACTCTAACACAATCCTACCTGGGGATGTAAATATCCCACTAACAACCCTAGACAGGTCATCAGGATGAAAAATCAACAAGTAGATCTGGAACCTCAACGTGATTCTTGACCAAATGAATTTAATTGATACCTATAGAACACTCCACCCAACAACATGGAATATACATTCTACTTACTACCACATAGAATACACTCTAAGATCGACCACATACCTGCCATAAATCAAATAAAACAAATTTCATACAATTAAAATACTACCATGCACCCTCTTAGACTACAGTGGAATAAAAATAAACATCAATACCAGCAAAGTTCCCTCCAAACCCACAAAGACATGAACACTAAATAGCATGATATTGAACAACACCAGTGTCAACACAGAAATCAAAATAGAAATTATGATTCCTGGAAACAAATGAAAATGAAGAAACATCTTACCAAAATCTCTGAAAACAGTACTGAGGGTAATTCATTTCTCTATGAACACACATTCAGAAATTGGAAAGATCACAAGTAAACAGCCAAAAAAAAAAAAAAAAAATTACCTAAGGAAGCTGGAAAAAACAAAACCACTAAGTCCTAACTTCAGTAGAAGAATTCAGATCACTAAAATACAAGCCCAAATTGGGGACATAGAAGACAACAATATAATACAAAAAATCACTGATACCAAAAGCTGGTTTTTGAAAGATAAGCAGAATTGATGGACTCCTTGCTAGATTGACCAAGAAAAAGAGAGACAAAGCCCAAATAAATACAATCAGAACTGCAAAAGATCAATTCACAACTGACCCTGAATAATACAAAAGATTATAAGAGATTACTATGTATACTTGTAAGGAAACAAATTTGAAAACCTAAATATAATGGAGAACATTCTGACATTACACAAGACAAGAAAAAAATCAAGACAATAATAGACCAATAACAACCCAGGAAATTGACTATGTCATAAGAAAGCTGCTTACCAAAAAAAAAAAAAAAAACTCTGGACGTGATGGTTTTCCAGCAGAATTCCACAAAACATAGAAGGAAGAACTGATACCAATCCTATTGAAAGTATTCCAGGCAATAAAGAAAGATGGAACTCTCCCCAAATTATTTTATGAAGCTAACATCACGTTGGTACCCAAACCAGATAAAGATTTAACAAAGAAAGAGAACTGCAGGCCAATATCCCTGATGAAGATAGATACTACAATTCTCAACAAGATTCCAGCGAACCAGATCAAACAACACATCTCAAAAATCATCCACCATGATCAAGAGGCTTCATCCATGTGAGTAGGGTTAGCCCAACATCCACGAGACCATAAAAGTAATTAAATACATTAACAGACGTAAAAACAAGAAAACACATGATTATATCATTAGATGTGGAAAAGCTTTTAATAAAATCCACCACCCCATCTTGATAAAAACCCTCAAAAATCTAAGCATAGATGGAAAATACCTCAAAATAGTAAGCACCATCTATGAGAAACCCACAGCCTACATACTGATAAACAGAGCGTAATAGGAAACATTTCTCCTGAAAACTGAAACAAGACAAGGATGCTCACTCTTACCATCCCTGTTCAACATAGTATTGGAAGTCCTAGCTAGAGCAATCAGACAAGAGAAAGGAGATAAGGGGAATCCAAATACAAAAGAGGAAGTCACATTATCCCTCTTTGCAGACAATAACATTCTATATTTCAAGAACCCAAGAGCATCTGTTAAAACCTTCTTGCACTGATAGTTTTGGCAAAATCTCAGGGTATAAAATAAATGTGCAAAAGACAAATTCCTATACACCAACAATAAACAAACAGAAACCCAAATAAAACTCACAATGCCATTCACAACAGCCAAAAAATAAATGAAATACCTTGGTATCTTCCTAACCAGAGAAGTGAAAGACCTTTACAATGAAAACTATAAAACACTGCTCAGAGAATCAAAGATAACATAAATAAATGGAAAAATATTCCATACTCATGGATTGGAAGAATCAACATTCTTAAGATGTCCTTCATATCCAAGGCAATCTACAGATTTATTGCAATACCCATTAAATTACCAGCAGCATTCTTCTTAGACATGGAAATGACAATAATCAAAACAGCCTGGCATTAGTACAAGAACAGGCCTATAGACCAATGGAACAGGATAGAGATTCCAGAAGCAAAACCACAATTTCTCTTACAACTCATCTTCGATGAAGCCTCCACCAACAACCACTGGGGAGAGGAGAACCTATTCAGTAAATGGTGCTGGGAAAACTAGCTGAACACATGCAGATGATTAAAACAGGAAATCTACCTAGCAACTCTAAATGGATCAAAGACCTAAATGTAAAGCCTCAAACTATAAGAATCTTAGAAAAGGCAAGCGACACCCCTATGGAAATTGGAACTGGCAACCATTTCCTGATCAAAATCCCAAGTGCCCATGCCAAAAGAGATACGATAGATAAGTGGGATTTCATCAGATCGACAAGCTTCTGCAAAGCCAAAGAAGCCATCAAGAGAGTAGAGAGACAGCCTACCAATTGGGAAAAAAATATTTAGCAACAGTATATCCGACAAAGACCTAACATCTAGGATCTACAAGGAACTCAAACATGCCAAAAAGAAAAACAAAAGAAAAAAAAAAGAAAAGAGAAAAAGAAAGCCCATTACAAAGTGGGCAAATGATATGAATAGACACTTCTCAAAAGAAGACATATGAGCAGCCAACAGATCCTTGAAAAATGCTCAGCTTTACTAGTCATCAAAGAAATTCAATTAAAACCACATTGAGATACCACCTAACTCCAGTCAGAATGGCCATCATCAGTAACTCAAAAGACAACAGATGCTGGAAAGGATGTGGGGAAAAGAGAAAAATTCCACATTGTTGTTGCGTGTAAACTAGTATAACCTCTGTGGAAAACAGTGACTTGAAAATTTAGAACTCTAATACAATTTTATGTTTTCAAATTAATTTTGTGTAGGATTCAAGAGAGTTAGAAAAAAAAAAAAAAACAGTAAACGCCGATCTAGTAATTAACCTAGATCATTTCACATTTCACATGTATCCTCATATTCTGATACAAGTTCAAAGAAACTGAACCTGGAAATTTTATAGACTGCATTAGGGGTATAAATTATTCAAGAAAGTCAACAAAAGACCTCATTTCCCAGATTGTTAAATGAGCTTATACCAGGAGGGGACCCCAAAAATCTTTATTTTTTGTGGTTATTGTTAATAGGATTGGGTTTTTCTATTTGATTCCGAGCCTGCTTGGTTTTGGTGTGTAGAAATGCTACTAAATTTGCATATTTATTTTGTATCCCGTGACTTTACCAAAGTTGCTAATCAGTGTGAGGAGGTTTACGGCAGACTTTTTAGGATTTTCTTTGTATAAAATAATATCCGATGTGAAGAAGAATAATTTAACTTCCTCTTATCCTATTTGCATACCTCTCGTTTCTTTCTCCAGGACTTCTAGTACTATGTTAAATAGGAGAATAGGAGTGGTGAGAGTGGACATCCTCGTCTTCTTCCAGTTCTTGGAAGGGTGCTTTCAACTTCTGCCCATTAAATATGATGTTGGCTTCAGGTTTGTCATAAATGGCTCTTATTTTTAACTTATAACTACCGTTTACTTCTCCTTAAAAATATAGTGGACTAAAATTTATGTGAATAATTCATTTATTTCAAAATAGAACCAGTAGTACAATGATGAAAATTTCCTTTAGATCAGCACTTTAATTTATCTTTTTAAAATTCATTTATTTACTTTGGAAATGATTTTTTTCATGAAAATTCACAATATGCATTTAGTTTTTTTACTATGTATATTTTTGTTTCGAACTCAAATGAATAAAGATGGTTGTTTTGGAAAGCCTTGGAATCACATTTTTCTGTTTATTGTAAGGTGTTAAAAACAATATTGAGATATGTTATCTGCTCTGGAGAACCATATGGAATAATATATATGTGAAATGTAATATTACTGAAAATTATGCATACCCTAAAGTAACATCTGAAGTGGGTGACTATTTTTATTTGTGTTATGTGTAAGTTAGTCATACTAAAATATTTCTTTGAAAATAAACATTTTCCAGAAGATGTGCCTTAGGCTTCTATTTTAATCAATAAAAATACTATACACAAACAACTTCTTTTCAGTATCAAAGGATACCACATGTATCTCTAGTAGTAAAAAAAAGAAGTGAAAAATACACCAGATATATTCTGTTTTTTTATCATCATACTCAAATATATATATTAGTCATTTTATATTTAAGTGAAAATCATTTAAAATGTAAATTAAAAATTGAGAAACGTAATTTTATAATATTTTATTTATCACACAAATGACCCACAAATATCTCCATTATTGTTATTCACACTACTGGTTCAGTGGAAATCTTCTGATAATTTTAATTTTGATACAGAATAATAATATTGTTTAACATATTTTAATTTAATGAGAAGTTTCTGCTTTTGATACAAAATTAAAAAATGAGGTATCGCAAGTAGTAATCCAAGCTATTGTTCAATGTCAATTGCAAGAGAAACTGTATAATTAGCTTCACCAACATACACATGTATATATGTACATACATGCATATGTACTACATAGATATGAGCCGGGCTCAGTGGCTCAGCCTGTAATCCCATGCTTTGGGAGGCTGAGGTGAGTGGATTGCCTGAGCCTGCGGGTTCGAGACCCGCCTGGCCAACTTGGCGAGACCTCATCTCTACAATAAATCAAAAAATTAGCCGGGCATGGTAGCACACGCCTGTAGTTCCAGCTACTTGCAAGGCGGAGGCGGAGGCGGAAGGATCGCCGGAGCCCAGCAGGTCAAGGTTGCGGTGGCCGGGAGCAGCCACTGCACTCCAGTCTGGGCAACAGTGAGACTCCAATTCAAAAAAAAAAAAAAATACATAGATATCATTAAGTTAATCTGTTTAAAATTTTAATTTGATTGCTTTTACTATGAAAACTTCATTTCATAGTTTTTTTTTTTTGTATTTCTCATCTAATATATAAGCTTACATTTATTTTATTTTGTTTTAAATATGTGGGGTACAATTCAAGGTTAGGAATACAAATGTTCATTATGCAGGTAACCTTGTTGATGAGGTGTACCCCCTCCCCCGGCAGTTTCTCACTACTGTCAATCCCTTTCTTATAGTATTACTATAGTTGTTCAAGGCCTGCTTATGCGTGAGAATATGTGATACTCAGTTCTTTGCTTCTGTGATAGATCACTTAGTATTATAATCTCTAAGTCCATCCAAGTGGCTCCGAAGTTCATAATTTTATTCTTCTTTATGGCTGTGTAATAGTTCATTGTGTTTATTTTGTGAGAAATAAATATAAGACTAATAGAGGTTTGTCTAAAATTTGTAAAGACCAAAAACTAACTCTTTTTTCCTCTCTCTCTCTCTCTCTCTCTGTTACACTTTCCTAAATCCATTTTCATTACAGTTTACAGTAAACAGATTTTCAAAGAATTCCACCATAATAATAGATAACAAAAGACTGTATTCAGTACCAGGGCCTCTATGATTTATGCTGCATGTAAGCAATCAATGGTACTAGTATACACAAGAAGCATAAAAAAGAATAGCTGGGATCATATTAGTTTAGTCCAAATCTCATTCCTGAGCATTTGAATTTTTCTAATAAATAATAATTATCTAAAAGAGCAAGTAAGGAACAGTCCTTTCTCTTAAGGAATTCAATTCTTATACTGAGTATTTAACCACCTTCTGTTAAATTTTAAGGTAATATGTAAGACCAACACTATTATCACTCAATTATTTAATTTGAATCACTGCAGATGAAAAGATAGTCAACACTTTAGCAATTATGCTTATTCATATTTCTACTTTATTAGTTATTTCAGAGAAAAATATGCACTCTTTCCACCTATTCTAAAACTGAAGTACATTAAATAGCATGCTGACAAGTAAAATATAGATTTGAATAGGAATTGATTGAATGAGCATATCTGTTTTGAGAAAATACTTTCCATTTCATTATTACTGTGCAGTTTGAGGCTCAAATTAGGGATCAGAAGCATCAACTTCCATTTATAGAAGATGGCATTGAGAATTAGGGAACTGTAATTAGTTCTATTACTGACCAGCAAATATCCACTCCCTTCCAGTTAGGTCACAAGAACAAATCTATATGAAGCCAACTGAAATGAAACAAAGCTGAGATTTATTGCCTACAAACAAGCTCAACCAATCCCAGTGAAAATCAACTGATCCAAAGATTGACTGCTGTAGAGACTCAGCTAATGTCCACACCAAGCAGTTGAGAAGTAAAAGCTCATTATTTAAACAACTCAAATATTGTTATATTTTATAGTATTATTTTGATAAGAGTTGACAAATATAGAAATTGATACCAGATATAATGTGTTGAGAGTAATGTGTCATGAGGAAACTTTTTTAAGACGATGAAATAATAATGGTTTATATTAGGTAGAGATGAAACTTTGGGTAAAGTTGTCATTTCACTAACTTGGAAGATTTTACAAATTTATTTAATAAACTGTTTTCTTTGCATCAAAGAAGTTTATAGGCAGAATGTTAAAAATGTGAGCTATGTTTACTAAGGTGCAACAGTAAAAATCCCTGATAAGCTCAGAAAGGAAGGAGAGTTTGTAAACAGAAATGAGATAGAATACAGAAAGGTAAGACATTAAAATGTTAGCAAGTAAAATTGTTTATAACCAAATAAAAGGTGTGACCATTAAAAAGCTACCTCTAGAAAAACTCCCAATCAACATGCTGTCACAAGACATGCCATTAAGACAAAGATAAAATGAAATACATGCAAGATAATTAACTTGGCCTCAATAAGCAAGTTGTCTTACACAACATATATATATATAAGCACATTTACCCAAATTGCCTGTAGTCAAGACTAGAGGGAAGGAAGGAGGGAGACAAGTAGGTAGGTGGGTAGGTAGATAGTCACAACTCAAAATGTGTGTGTGCTTTGAAGCATGAAATTGATGGAAATTATACATAGAAAAATCCACAATGTATTTGAGACAGCTGTGCTAATAAAAGCACACCTGGGATTAAAAGAAATCATGAGTCTATTTGAGATGAAAAAACAAAATGCATGTCCTAGCAACACCATAGTGGTCACAAATGGGCTGAAGAGTTTCTCAGTTGCCAGAGAGGGAATTGTCTCCAATTACCTCCTCAGTTGTGACCAAGGACAATCATAGAACAAAAAAAGTATCCTAAAAATTAGAGGCAAAAGTCATGCATTATATTGAATTGGAGACCCCTGCTTTTAAACAGGAAAAAAAGAAGTCTAAGCCAGAAAACCATCTAAATACAGGGTAGAGGAAAGTGGAAACATCTACCTAGTGATATTTCTGAGTTGTCAAATACCACTGAATTGTATATGTCTTAAATTATTTCCACTTTCAAACACTGCAATTTCATCATTTGTTCCACCCCTTATTAGTTCATTATTGTATATTTAATTTATGTTTTAGTGGATTGCTCTTCGCTAAGAAGAGCCAAATCCATACTTAGTATGATTTCCAGATCCTGGAATTCTAGCCTATGGCTATAAACAGATAAGATTTTAATGAGGCCTAGGGAATGTTTGTATATATTTAACATGTAGGAAGAAAGTGAAGATTTGTGAACAAGAGGTTGGACTATAATAGAGTAAATTACTCTTGAGTAAATAGCCACTTTCTTTCCTCTTCAAAAGGAATCTATTTTTGAAAAGAATGATTTTCCACTTAGCCAGGTAATTTGATTTGTCTAATGAAATATGTGTATAAGTGTCATGAAGAGAGGTTTTAAACGAAGTTTGCAGTTTGACTTTCTGTCTTTTTGCTGTACTGGTCTGCCATAAAAAGAGCGTGCTCTGTGTAGCTCTGGCCCCTTAAGCCTGAAAATTCCTGACAAAGAGTTGAATCCATACCAATTGAAGCCAAGCTCAGCCAAGCCCAGACAAGCCCAGCTAAAATCATGGCCTGAAGCAAAGCTGCTCCAAGGGAACTAAGACAGAAAGTAAAAAATAAAATAAAATAAAATAAACATATTTTCAACATAAACCACTGGAGTTTAGGGTGGTTGTTACATAGTATAATTGTGTGAATAGCTGATTTAACATGACAAAGAATTTTTCTTCATGAAATATAATATATTTAAGGTAAAACAAGGTTAATACCTTAGAACTCCAGGATTAAAATCTTTTTTGTTCCTTTTTAAAATTTTTTATTTTAAAGACGTGGGGTACAATTCAGGGTTAGGAATACAAGTATCCATTATGCAGGCTAAAATCTTTATAAAGCATTTATTTTGTTGTGTCTTATTATCTTTAGTTAATAATTAAATTTATTTTTATGGGTATAACATTTCCCTTAAAGAATATATTGTGATGAAAAATGTATTATCATCTTAATGGATTCATTCACTAGCCATTCAAAATAATGTGTTATTGATTTCATCTGCCTTAGTCTAGTTTGCGTTGCTGTAACAAATTGCCACCGACTAAGTAATTTATAATGAACAGAAATGTATTGGCTCATGGTTCTGGAATCTGGAAAGTACAAGATTGAGGGGTTGACATGTAGCAAGGGCTTTTTTGCTAGGTCATTCCATGGCAGAAGGGCAAAGATGGGGTGAGAGAGAGCAAGAGATTAAACTCAGATTCTTAAACCCTTTTATAATTATCATTTATGAGGGCGGAGCTGTCATGGCCCAAACACATTAGGTACCACATACTGTCACAACTGATGTAGAGACTGAGCTTCACACACATGCTTTTCAGGGGACACATTCAAGCCATATCAGTATCTAAAGAAGCTACAGCAACATGATTATCATATGAGAATTGAAAGCTTACGTTTGTGGACCAGGCGTGGTGGCTCAAGCCTGTAATCCCAGCACTTCGGGAGGGTGAGGTGAGAGGATTGCCTGAGCTCAGAAGTTCGAGACCAGCCTCAGTAACTTGGTGACAACTCATCTCTACAATAAATCAAAAAATAAACTGGGTGTGATAGTGCGCACCTGTGGTTCCAGCTACTTGGAAGGCTGAGGAGGAAGAATCGCCTGAGCTCAGCAGGACGAGGCTGCGGTAACTGTGAGCATGTCACTGCACTCCAGCCTGGGAAACAGATTGAGAATCCTACTCAAAAAAAAAAAAAAAAAAAAAAGAGAGCTTATGCTTGTGGAACGTGGTAAAGTTACATGAAAACATGTATTTATGTATTTACCATAGTCTATTTATGATACAGAAGTATGGATTCAACCATTTAACAGAGCTTTGTAACAGATGTAAACTATGGTACAATTATTTTTAGAACTGGATTTCATTGTTCATTTTTAAAATATTAAATGAGGTTAGGACTTCCAGCTACTAAATAGAAATTATTTGTTTTATTTCTTAAGGAAATTAATCCTAACTTATCTCATGAAAAATAGCCCATCAGCACAATATTATCATGTATATCCTATCTAAATTTTGCATTGGCTACATTAATATCACCTATCTAAAATGATATCTCAAGTAAAAAGTAAGTTTTCTCCATAAAGTATAAGATGAAACAAGTCTCATTGGGTAGTAGCACTGAATTGGAAATTTCTGCTTTAATTGAGAGTGACTGAGAAACATGGGCATAAATGAATCTTTAAAGCTGGTTGTTATCTATGGATTAAATATTACAGTGGAAGCACAAATGGTGGCTCAGAAAGTCTTAGCACCCATCCCATCTTAGCACCCATCCCATCACAGCTACCATATTTTTACGATATACAACATTGATAACTTTCTCATTCTTATATGAACTGAGAGTGAAAGCAACTTCTATAATATTGCCATTTTTTGCTAATTTGAAGCCTATACTCCAAGTAAAAACAATGTGCCTATACTGCAAACTAAAAAAAAAATCTATAGATGTCCTTTTGTCTAAATCTACAACCTTAAGTCCCTATAATAGAGAAATCTTGCAGGCTTTAATTCGTGTAAAATTTGAAGACCTAAAGGCAGAGAAAATTGAAGCAATGGCCAACATTACCTTATAGGATAGCTGGAATTAAATTGCACATAGGGAGAATTAAATGATGTGTCTTACAGCTAGATTCTGTAGGGCCTAAAGGTCTGTACTATAGCCCAAATAGTATTGTTTCATTGGCATGGGGAAATATTTAAGTCTTTTGAAAAGGAACAAAGTTATCAGAATTGCACACTGAGAAATATATCTTGTGACAAAGGAATGATACATTTGTAGACAAAAACTGCAATGGGATGCAACAGGACCAGGTAGCAATTGATCACTACACATGGACTGAAAAAGGCTTAGAGGAAAGAATCGTTTAAGTAAGAAATTATGTAAATGATGTTATTTGGTTGATTCTACAAAACTTGTCATACAAGCAGAAGGGAGGAGTAGAAAAGGAGGAGTATACTGGTGACTTAATTCACAGAGGCAGGACAACATTGAGATGTGGAAGTAAAAGGTCATTCCTGAACAATTATATTATTTGTATATTTCTAAACACTTATAATACAAGTTAATTATACTGTCAAAAATTATACAGGATTTAAAAATATCCCAGTGGTGTTTTTCATGTACCTGAAAGAATTCAATCACCCATATTCTGTAAATATAAGTTTAATTCATACTATAATTTATTACAATGCATGCGATGAAATATCATACATTGTATTAAATATTATTTTAAGTTCATTGTCTTATGATTTTCCACATAAGTAAAGGTTTTAAAAACAACTATTTAATTTGGAGAAGAGGTTTAATTATATGAATGTTTCATCTCATAAATTGTAATAGATTACAATATTGCTCAAGCTGTATTATGATGACTTTAAC
Source organism: Tarsius wallacei (assembly GCA_963574415.1). Lineage (NCBI taxonomy): Eukaryota > Metazoa > Chordata > Mammalia > Primates > Tarsiidae > Tarsius > Tarsius wallacei. Next base: position 335 of record CAUYQG010229244.1, on the reverse strand, counting down.
CCAGAATAAATCTATTATAACAGTAAGTCTAAAATATTACTGTTTGGTAATATTATAGAATATTTGTTCTCATCTCCCTTTCTGTTGGGAGCCAGCCTTGGAGGCCCACCTGATTGACAGGGTCCTGGTGGGCCGAAGACCCCAGGCCACAGGGCGAGTCCAGGAAGCTGAGGCCCTGCTGTCTTTTGCCTTTGCTGTTACCGCCAAAGAATTTCATGTAGCTGTGAAAGAAGAAAACAGCACATTTATGTGAAGTATTTTCAGCTACTGGGAACTCATTGTCCATCTTTCCACTTCCCACTACATTGTTTTGACCTGTCTCTTTTTGCCCATGT
>CAUYQG010229237.1:0-27170 GCA_963574415.1 Tarsius wallacei | reverse complement strand
GGAAGGGAAATTAGTAGGATTTCTGCATTGACTGATACCTTAAGTCGTTCATGTTCTGCCTCACTGAGTCAATACTCGGCGTACGCAGAAGTGGCTTGGTGGTTTTTCAGCACACGCTTTGTGTGAGGCGCTGTGCGAGGCACTGAGGACCCATGTGACCCTCCGTGGAGGAGCTCATGCCTCGTAAACACAAAAGTCACAATCAGGTGAGCAATGTCAGTAGCCGCAGTACTGGGTTCCCAGGCATTCCTGCGAGGAGAAGGTTCTCCGTGAGTGTGATGGACTCTGGGAGCACCTTGGGGGTTGGCGCAAGGCTCTGAGAAGAGGCGGGGTTGACCAAGCAGCTGCTATTTTATGATGGGAGCCCATGAAACGTCGCCACGTGGAGCTTGCTGTGTGGCTGGGAGGCCAATAGGGTGCGGGAGCGGTCAGTGTGTGTGGCTCCGGATTTTTGTAGCAAGGTTTATGTGAGGGATTGGTCTGTGGTTTTTCCCTTAGTATCCTTGTAAGGCATCACGGTTCTGCTGGTCTCGTAAGTGTTGGAAAATATTCCTTCTTTGTCATGCTATGAAAGAAGTTTGTAAGATGGGTGTTACTTCTTTCTTGGCTGTGGAGCCATTTGGGTCTGGAGTTTTCTTGAGTCAGTATGTATTAAACAGTGACCCGAGATTTCAACTTAAAAAGTTGCATTATGTGTCTGAAAAGGTATAATCTTTCTCACTAACATTTTCAAATAAAGCTTTCTTTCTTTCTTTTTTTTTTAATTTTAAAGTCATGGGGTGCATGTGAGGAATGGGTTACATAGGGATGGTGCATATGTGTTTCTAGGTCTGGGCTTCTGGTAGGCCCACCTCTGCCCCCATGCCCGTGGTGAGCATGGTGCCCCGGGGTGGTTTTGTGTCCCGTGTTCCCTTCCCTGCTTTAGCAATGCCCACTGTCTGTTCCCATCCTTGTGCTCACGTGTGCCCAGGGTTTAGTTCCCACTTATGAGTGAGAACAGTTTTTCATTTCGTGGGTAATTCATTTAGAATCTTGATCGCCGGCTGCGTCCCTATTGCTGTGGAGGATATAGTCCCGTTCTTTTTTACGACTGTGTAGTATTCCGTAGCATACAGTTACATAAAACTTGCATCTGCGTGCCGAGGTGAGTCCACAGTTTGATCCATGTGTATGTCAGGGACAGAAATTCACTAGTGTAAAAATCAGTTCATTTCTAGTCGCTAAATGGTGTGTCAGAGACTCAACTAAAAAATAATGTTTTTGCCTCCTTGGGCTGTCTGCTGGGGGGACAGTAGTGTCCAGTGACTTGTGGACTCAACATTCTGCGTACACGGGTCGGATCAGTGTAGTCGCCTCACTTTCTTAGGGGCATGTGTACACCTACATACACACATATATCCATATCCAGGTGTATGCTAAGGTTCAGTGATGTTGATGGGTTTTCCTAATCAGAATGCTTTGTCCCAGTTGCTTTTGGGGATGAATTTTAAGTTCATCTTTGGCCGTCAGAAATATATTTGCATCGTTCAAACTTCAGAAGTGACCAACAAGTCTCTCCAGCGAAGCCCTCTGGTCACCCAGCTTCCCCTTGTTGTTCGTGGCTTTTCGGCTGCTCTGCCGTTCACAGCCTCCGGATAGACAATAGATGTATCCCAGCCCCCCATGTTTATGCTTTCCCTTCTGCGTTCTGCTTTTAACTAAATGCGTCTCAGCCCCTGTTTCGTCTCATTGCATGTAAGCGCTGCCTCCTGTTTCTTTTCTCCTGTGACTGCCTTGTGTCTGGCTCGAATCAGGGTGCCGACCGTGCTCACGCGGCCACTGTGATACTGACGATGGCGGTTGTGTCCTGTGTTCCCCCGAGCCGGCACTGTGTTGAGTGTCCCCGGTTGCTGTTGAATAACAAAGTCGTCGTTTTCTCTTCCTTAACGAGTTCTTCAGGACAGATTTTTTTTTCTTTTTTTAAATTTCAGCCATGAGCCAGAGACTGAGTCAGAGCGCGCCCGTGAAACAGCCGCCGCCCCTGGCCCCCCAGAGCCCACAGGGAGGCGTCCTGGGGGGCGGCGGCTCCAACCAGCAGCAGCAGATGCGGCTCCAGCAGCTGCAGATGGAGAAGGAGAGGCTGAGACTGAAACAGCAAGAGCTGCTGCGGCAGGTGAGGCCCCAGGTAGAGACCAGCCTTCCACTTCTCGGGGTTCGTTTTCCTGGGGAAGGTGGGCACGTTTCGTTCTGGCACGTGTTCGTGACCGAGGAGCGTTGTCTCTGTCAGGCTAGAATGACACAGGGACGCCCAGGCCAGCTGTGTCCTCAGTTTCTGGACGGGCCTTTGATCACACGGGTGTACCCTGTGAACCTGGCCGTGGTCATGCAGCTGAGCAGAAGTCAGAGGAAGCAAGGCCCGTCCTCTAGTGTACATGCCACTGTAGATTTCTGTGTTACTGAAGGTGTCGCCCAGGGGGGAAAGTGATGTACCTTGGGACGTCCCTTGGGGAGAAGCATCTTGCGCTTTCAATGATTTTTGTGAGGGGATGTCCCAAAAGATGTTTCTCGAAGGACAGACACATGCCAGTGTTATCGAATCTGAGAATTTTCATTTAAAACATCATAAAGGTTATCTCCAGGCTGAGAAGATGCCAGTGTGCCTTCCGACAAGCTGCTTTGGGATATTGTTCCATTCCGGGACCCAGCAGTGGAGGACGGGAGGCCCCTTCTGGCCATTCCATCAGAAGTGTTTCAGAAAGTCCTGGTGGACTTTGCGTTCCCGACGAGTAGATCATTCTTCATCTCAAAATTAATTTTTACTTTAAGTCAGAGTAGTTAGAACTAAGTTCGGCTATCGGGGATGTGATCTTTTGTTAAGCAATGTAGACATTTTAATTCTACATGCAACATTTTTGAATAGATCATAGGAACAGCGCAATAGTGATCCAGGGTCAAGAGGTTCAAGTGCACTGGAAACAAAGTCTCCTGTTCCCTGTTTCCCTAGTTCTGTCCTTGGGGTGTAAATAAATGGTGAGTTTCTTAGGTTTTGTCTTTTGTTATTTTCCCAGAGAGGTTCTGTTGACAAACATAAAATACTTGGATCTGTACTATTTTCTTCCCACCTAAATCATAGCATATTAAGTGCAGACATGTAAAAGTCAGCATACCCTACATTTCTGTTACCAGGGTGGATGTATTTAAAGATCTGGCTTTTTAAGGGGCTGTATTTTTAAGTGTCTCTTGAACGTCAGTGAAAACACATGAACTCAGTACTCTCTCTGAACTCTAATCTGGGACTTAAGGAGCTTGCACCCGAGGAGCTAAATTAAGCCATGGAATCCTAGACAGACTCACCTTTAAACCGGACTGTCTAGAATTCTCGTGTGGTTGGCATCAAAGCTGTGATCGAGGAAGCAAGGACGTTCCAGTATGGGACGTCAGGCGCTGTTGGAGTTCAGAACGCCATACTCCAAAAGACAGTGCTTGGACAAGCTCAACTGAAGAGGCAGGCCCAAGGTCCCGTTGCACAGGGTGCGGCTGTTCTCCGAGTTCCTTCAACTGCCTGGAAACGGGACCCTCCAGGAAGGAGCACAGTTGCCCTTCCATCCCCTTCTGAATTTGTATTAGCCAGGGAAGATCGAAACACATCTGAGAGGAAGAGACAGGAAATTAAACATCACACCTGGAGCGCCCAGGGGAACTTTGCCCAAACTGTTGTCTGTTCTCAGATCCCATTCAAATTCCAAAGAGAATGATTGACTAACCGTTGTCTACGAGTTGGACTCATTCTTGTCCCCTAAGAGTTGGACCCATTCTTGTCCCCTAAAAGTCGCTTACCAGCCTCCAGAAGGCCACATGTCACCCTGTGACCTGGGGTGTGTAGGAATCATTCTCCTGCAATTCCCCTGTGCTTACGCATACCAAGTACATTTGTATGCCTTTTCCCCTATCAGTCTGTTGATTATCAGTTTATTTTCAGCGAACGTTCTAGGGGGCAGAAGGGAAGGTTTCCCTCCTGCCCCTACCAAGAGGTCTTGAAAGACATGTTTCTTTATCTGCCATAAAGAAGGGTGGAGAGAGGAATCCTGTTGACAGTTTATTTTACCCCTAACTGACTTCCTAGTGAGTTACTATAAAGGAAGAGTGTTTTTCAGTTACTATTGTTAAAACAAGGTATCACCATCAAGAATATAATTACGTGGCTATCAGTAGAAATAAAGCAATTTAAATGTATGTTTTATATAAGCTGCTTTCATCATTTTCCCTTTTATTATTACTGAGTGCTAATTGGTCTAGGTAAATACAGGTCTCCATTTCATGTAAGAATGAAACTATCAAAATCAAAAAGCTTTCATAAGCAAAAATTTAACTGCTAATGCCAAAGTCTTGCTGTTTTTGAGATGATTGTTTAAGCCTAGACATGGGACCATTCACCACTTTGTTGTATGCCGTAGATCAGTGTGAGTGTTTTTGGTGGGAAAATGCTACTGCTTGTAAAACTCTTCCTTCTGAAGAGTTTTTCTGAGTCTTACTCTCATTCTTACTCCGGGTGATGGGTCCTAGACAGAATAGCTTCTCTTCTTTTAAAGGTAACTTCTTTGTTTCTTCTTTACTGCCAACTGTGTTGTCTTTTCTTATTTTGAAGTGACAAACCTGCCCTAGTCTCATACTAATAGTCTATTTTTTAGAAATTTTTTTGGTTTTTAGCAATCAATGCAAATGTAGTATATCTTAAGCCTTTTGGCTTCCTGCAGACTTCTTCCATTGACAGCTTCTCTTATCACCGAAACTTCAAATCTATTTTATCTGCTTTAGTTAATACTCAGAAGCAGAGAATCTACCTGACCAATATCAGGTTTTGGTCCCGACACCCAGCAGTCTTGCTGTCCTATCCCCAATGCTGTTAAGAACTCCTGAGGCTTCCATTGTGCTATGGGGTACCTCTGTTGGCGCCTGTCTCCTTCAGTCTGCTGCTTCTTGGGTAGCTTGGGAATTCTGTGCTATGGTGATATGTCTGGATACAGTTTATAAGTCAGCCTACGCAGCCAGGCCATGGAGCTTAAAGTAATTTTTATCCGTCTTATTTTTCACTCTTAGGCAATGCGGAATATCAATCCCAGCACAGCAAATTCTCCAAAATGTCAGGTAGGCTCTTATCTGATGTTTTAGCATTGGAAAAAAGAAAGATACTAGGAAAGAGAGAAACTTAAATTCTGGGGGTCTGTCCTCACAAAGATCAGCCCAGGGTGTAACTGAACCATCTTTCTGCCAAGAGACTTAAGTTAACGTTGTTGTTTCCAGAAAGTCCACCCAGTCTGTTCCTCCCCAGTGTTCCCAGAGTATGTCTATGTCTAGTATTTATTTTGAGTCCACAGAGTTCGATTTTATCCCGTATTTGAAATGTATTACGTCTCAATTGTGCATCCTGTCAGCTTCTAGATGTGCCTAATTTTTATTTGAATAGCTTGAAATGGTATTTGTTATGCCTCACAGGAATTAATAAATTGAACAATAGCAGGAGTACTACAGATGACTTACTTGGGTAGGCTAGTTTTGGAAGTCTTATCAGAGTCATGATATTATGAGGGAAACAAAAATCCCCTCTAGTGGACATTCCAAAGGAAGGCGAATCAAAATTGTCAGAAGAGACAGGACCTGCCTGGACAGTGTTCCAGAGTTCCTTGATGGCTTTCATCAGTATTTCTCCCTGATGAACCCCAGGGAGCATGGCTTCCGAAGGCATCTTGCTTAGATGGGAAGTTGTGGCCATTTTTTCCTTCTGACACAGGCACTTGTCTGACTCATGGCCAGAATCTCATTCTCGAAGCCACAGGTATCCTGCATGTTTAAGGTCCATCGATTAGAAAGGTGAGGAGCTGGAGGCTCATTGCACCTTGTCTTGGGCAGAAGCAGCCCTGCAGCGCCTCCCATTCTCGACAGCTCGTTGCTGTCTGAGCTGAATAAGTGTGTTGTGTTAGAGTCAGCTGTGGAGGTGGGAGCTGGTGGGATGCCACGCATTTCGGATACCATTGACTTGTCCATTGGCGGACCATGGTGAGCAGTCAGATGCCGCTCTCGTAGAGACCAGTTCATTGTGTGAGAGGGAAAATCTCTTCTTTATCTGTCTCGTAAATTCCTCCATTCAGCAAAAGATCAAGTAAGGGGCGACTCATAGCTGGTCATCTTCATTGAAGTGGAGCGTAGAGGTTCTCACGCCATACACATTTGAAGGTGGAGAGCAACACAGCACTGGAGCTTCATAACATGGAAATGTTTTTCTTTGCTTTCTCTTGGAAGTGTTCCGAAGGAAGGCTTTTATTCGTGGTAAATGAAGTAGGAGCAGAAGTTAGCTCAAAGGAAATCTGGATTCCAGTTAAAAGTCCTCCATGCCAAAAGTGGCTATTGAGATTGTATCTTTTTTTCTCTTAAATGTGGGAAAGAAATGAAAGCCTTCTTGGTCTTTAGTTCATATTTGAGTAGAAGAGCATATAATTGCTGTTATTAAAATTATCAAAAATTCTTACATTCCTCTAAATATTAAAGCTTTAGAAGAGGTAAGGCTTATCAATCATAAACATTCTACAGTTTAAAATTACAGAGTTGATTGCTTAAATTTGCCTAGGCCAGAGCCAGGAAACCTGAAAGAGACCAGCTTTTTTTTTTTTTAGTTGGAATCTCACTCAGTCGCCCAGACTGGAGTGCAGTGGCCACTCCTGGCCACCGCAGCCTCTACCTGCTGGGCTCTGGCGATCCTTCCGCCTCAGCCTTCCAAGTAGCTGGAACTACAGGCGCGCGCTCCCATGCCTCGCTAACTTTTGATTTATTGTAGAGATGAGGTCCTGCCAAGTTGCCCAGGTGGGTCTCGAACCCGCAGGCTCAGGCAATTCACTCACCTCGGCCTCCCAAAGCATGGTAATAGAGGCTGAGTCACCGAGACCAGCCTAGACCGGCTTTTTAAAATCCGCTTTGCTTATGCTGAAGGTTAAAATATTGATTCCTTGTGTATGTTTTGTTGTCCATGTATTTACCTGGTGCAGTTGTGAAGACTGTCAGTACATGAAAAATTCCAGTACAGGGTTAAATTTACAGTAGCTCAGATACAAGGAACCCCAGGCTCTGTTTGTATCAAGAAAGCATTTGACCTTAGGGTAGATGTTGGGAAAGACTTCACAGAGAAGAGTCTTATCTTAAGATGACTTTAAATAGTGTTTTCTGGGATACTCAAGAAAGCAGCAAAGGTCATCTCAGTCTTAAAAGAACATAGAAAGACATAATGTAATACTAGCGTGCCAAGCACGGTGGTTCAAAGTTTTGTTTTACTTTTCTTTTTGAGTCAAAGTCTCACTCTGTCACCCAGGCTGGAGTGCAGTGCCGCAATCACAGCTCATTGCAGCCTGGAGTCAGGCCATCCTTCCACCTCAGTCTCCCCAGTAGCTGGGGTTATAGGTGTGCACCACCACATCTGGCTTTTTGTTGTTGTTCTTTGGTAGAAACAACGCTTCACTGTGCTGCCCAGGCTAGTCTTGAACTCCTGGGCTAAGGCAGTCCTCTCGCCTTGACCTCCCAAAGCACCCAGCCTGTTTTACTACTGTTTTAATAAATATCAGTGCAACTGAGTTGACAAAGCAACAGTGAAGTCATTGTCATTATTTTATGATAATAGACCTCATTTGCTGTGGGGTCTATAGACATACCCAATTCCAAAATGTTCATGAATTACTAACTTTTAAAGGCTGTTTGACCTACTTCTGACAGAATTAACAAATTGTGTCTGATTGTAGAATTCTGTGGTCATGTACCCTGATGTCAGTATGGATGGGATTAGTGAAAAATCCTAAGAGGTTGACTTGAGTGATATTAGAAGGTCAAATTTTTAAAAATAAAGACAACTTTAAAGGCACTTAACGTCTCTCCATTAAATATGGAAATTTTATTACGATGTGTTTGCAGAATTTTGGGAAATTTTGTGCTTACAGAGCTTAAAATTTTAATTTCATTTTGATTGTTCACGATTTTTATGTTTCAAAGGCAGTTTTTATTCTCAGAAGAAGCTTTTTGAAACTGTCAGCATCATTGCTTTGTGAGAGGGCATTTAGTGCTCAGTTTTCTAGTGGTAACTCTGTTACACACTGGTGCTCCTCTGTGAATGGGAGAAACCTTCGGAGAGAAAGGGCTTCGGAGAGCATCTCAGCTCAGTTTGGGGGTCTTTTGAGATAAGCCCTTAGGAGATGTTCCCCTGGGTGTGAACATTTTTGCCTTCCCTTGTGTTTAAGAATGTGGTTCTGAAGGCGGGGCCTCCCTGATCCTGTGAGATCCGGCCTGAACCCTGCAGCCTGGCTCAGGGTCCGTGGTCAGTGCCCCAGCCCGCACGGGTTCTGGTCAGGCCGGGTGTTCTTCCCCTGGCTGGGTGTGCTGCTGCCTTGTGGCTATTCTCACAAGCTTTCCCCCGTGAGGCCCTTGCTTACCCCCAACCTTACAGATTCAGGTCATTCCTTTCTCCTGGTAGGCCTCAGTCAGCATTTATTCTCAAGCGTCCTCATCAGAATTCTTGAAGCTACCCAGAAAGTAGCAACAGGACTGCTGTGTCCAGAGGTCTTAACTCGCCAGCCAGTGTCGTTCCAGTTGAAGTGGTCAGAAATACGATGTGGAATTGTTTTTGTTTCTGAGCAAATAATTGCTTCATTTTACCTAGAAATGATAGTATTTTTGCAGCTAATGAATAATACATAGTTACGCCAGGGCCAGTCCCTGGTATAATGAGTGATACCACCCATGGGGTATCGAGGTCATTGTACTGCCCCGTTACCCCAGTCAGTGAAGAGGTTCAGGTGTTCACAGCTGTCATCAGCTAGAGCAAAACAAGACCTGCTCAGAGCCACGTGGAGACAGTCGCCCACAGCCTTGTTCTCTTGACTTTAGTGATAGTAAGGGATTTGGCTGTTTTTCCTCCAAACTATTTTATGTTAGCAGACTCTGGGAAACTGTTTCAGAATCCTGTTAACATTTTTTCTGACATAATCTCTCTTCTCTTCGAAGTTCTGACATTAAGCAAATCGTATTTGTTTCCCAGTGAACAGTTTGCACTTTCTTTTTCTCTTTTGAGTCATAGTCTCACTCTGTCACCCAGGCTGGAGTGGTGGCTCATGGCCACCGCAGCCTCGACCTGCTGGGCTCAGGCGATCCTTCCACCTCAGCCTTTCCAGTAGCTGGGACTGCAGGCGAGCGCCACCCAGCTAATTTTTTGATTTATTGTAGAGATGAGATCTCACCAAGTGGCCCAGGCTGGTGTCGAACCCATGGTCTCAGGCATTCCTCTCACCTCGGCCTCCCAAAGTGCTGGGATTATAGACTTGAGCCACCACGTCCGGCCTACACTTTTTTTTAATGGGTATGTTGGAAACTTTATACAGTGGCTATGACCTGCATACTCTTATAGTTTATTTCATTTGTTTTCTTAACTAAAATTGCCTCTTCCCTGATGTTTGAACAATGCCATAATAACTTTCCTTACTTTAATCGAGACCATAATTAAATAACACAAATTGCAAAAAGTTCTGAATCCAGAAGTCTGTTAGAAAGAGTGATGGCCTGAGTCCAGGAGTTCAGCAGCCTGGACAACATAGCGAGAACTCATCTCTACCAAAAATAAAATAAAGTTAATCAGGCATGGTGATGTGCACCTGTACTTCCAGCTACTTGGAGACTGAGGCAGAAGGGCTGCCTGAGCCCAGGAGGTCAAGGCTGACGTGAGCCATGATTGTGACACTGAACTCCATCCAGCCTAGGCAACAGAGTGAGACCCCATCTCAAAAAAGAAAAGAGAGCAAGAGCACCTGTTTTGGATGTTACTTTCAGTCCTTAGGATCATCGTAGAGTTCTCACAACTGCTTCCAAATCCATGTGCATGCTTTTTTTCGTAAAAAAGTTGTTCTCAAGTTGAAGATACTTTGGTAAATGGCACAAACACTAAAAAGCAAAAAGTAAGGCCCAGTGCGGTGGCTCAAGCCTGTAATCTCAGCGCTTCGGGAGGCTGAGGCAAGAGGATTGCCCGAGTCCAGGGGTTCGAGACCAGCCTGAGCAACCTGGTGAGAACTCGTCTCTACAAATAAATGAAAAAATTAGCCAGGTGTGGTGGCGTGTGCCTGTAGTTCTAGCTACTTGGAAGGCTGAGCCAGAAGGATCGCCTGAGCCCAACAGGTCGAGGCTGCGGTGGCCATGAGCGTGCCACCGCACTCCAGCCTGGGCAGCAGAGTGAGACTCTGACTCAAAAAAAAAAAAAGCAAAAAGTACTGGCTCAATGTCTTAATAACTTAGAAATAATGAAATATTTCATGACTGTTTACAGCTGTGTTGGAAAGCGGAGCAGGACGGGGCCCCTCCTGTCTTAGACAGTTGGAAGGAACGGCTTCGCTTCTGTTTTTAGAATTGTCAGCTAGATTGCCATCACCAGGACAAGCTATTTATGAGATGTGTATTGTAGAGTTCTTCTCTTTTTCTAAATTTGGGTTTCCAGTTCACTGGACGACCCTCCCTTAACCGTGTTGATTCCCGCCCCCAGCTCCAAGCCCCCGTATGTGCACACAGTATCCAGAAACGGGATACACATTCACGTCATGCAGCGCCTGCCCAAGACGAATTGCTCTAAGAAAGTGGAAATTGCTGAAAGTTGGCTTGGCCATTCCCAGAGCATGAATTCTTCTGTTCATCTTTTCATACACAGTGAACATAAGTTGTTTCACTGGGTTCAGTAAGGAAGATGAAAAAGTTATTGTTGATATTAAGGAAATTGCCAGACACGAGGTAGTAAAACTGCATGTATTTATGTAAGAAAACAGGGCGACTGGTTTTGCTCTTCTCAGCATGTCTTTGGGGTTCACCCTAGTCGATAAACAGCAACCTCTGCTTCCCACCTAAATGTACACACCCTCTGCTAGGGGAAGTTTAGAAGGCAGAGCTTAGGAGCGAGGTGGGAACGTGGGACTTGACCTGCTCTGTGCTGTACCTGGTCGGATTGTTTAGGAGGGTGAGCATGAAGGGAACTCATGGGAAGAGAGTCCCTTCCCAGACACAGCTGAGTCATAAACTCCGTGGGATAAGCTTCATGGTTCTCGTATTCTTAGCCAGAAGGTGAAGGCATGCAGGAAACTACCGACGTTAGATGTAAAATTTGTTTCAAGGCTGTATGGACATTATGCTAGTTACCTCAGAAAAAAGTTATTTTAGTATGGGTAAGTATAAAGTCAAATTACTTAATCTGAATGTTTTAATCAAGAAATACATCCATATAAGCTCCCCGTTTTACTGCCTGTGTCAAAAATGCCTATTCTGTTGCTATAAAGTAATTGTATCAAAACACACTTTATGCCAGGTACAGTGGCTCACACTCGTAATCCCAGCACTTTGGGAGACCGAGGCAGGAGGATTACTTGAGCCCAGGAGTTTGAGATTGGCTTTGGCAGCAGAGCGAGAACTCATCTTTACAAAAAAAATTTAAAAACTAGCCAGGCAACTTGCACCTGTAGTTCCAGCTACTCAGGAGGGGAGGTAGGAGAGTGGCTCGAGCCCAGGAGTTAGAGGCTACGGTGAGCTGAGATCCTGCCACTACACTCCAGCCTGCATGACAGAGTAAGAGCCCAACTCAAAAAAACAAAATGTAAAAGTAAATAAAACAAGTCTTGGATGAATATGAACATTATTTTGTAATTGGGTAAAATCTGGCATGGCTGTTTTAAAAATTAGCCTTGGGACATAATTAGATGGTCTGCAGAACTGGTTTCAGTCAACACGTTTCATGCTGAAAGTTACGTCTATCTCTAAGGAGTATCTGGATTATTCTATCTTGAACACAATGCCTAAAATTAGAATACTGGGCTAAAAATACAAGTTTGTAAACTTTCCTTTTCCCAAAGGTAACTAGAATAAATAGTTTGACAGACTTTCAAAACTGGGGAAATAAGCAAGTTAAAAGAAATTCGGCCAAAACTTAGTCATGCTTCTGCTCTGTTTTTCAGAGGTCAAATAGTTCTTTTAGAGTATTTGATTTTTTCTAAATGAAGCAAGTATTTTTAGCTTGTTTTCTTCTGTAATAGTACAAAAATGTGGTGGTTTTTCCCATTGAGCTCGTAAATCTCAGCTAATCTGGGATGCATTTGGAGCCAGGGCCGTCTGCACTGCAAGTCAAGCCAGTGGTCCCAGCTTGACTGGAAGGAACTTTCCAGGGTGGTTCATACAGGAAAACATGAGTTTGCTCGCTTTATACAGTGGACTTTTATGGACTAAGAGCCAGTCACAAGCCACTGGCCCTTTTTAAACTTCCTTCCTCTCATTTAAATAGCAATATAATTTCCTATAGGGTAAAACAGGCACTAAAATCTCGAGTAGGCAAAGTACTTTGGCCCCATATACAGTTGATGCGTTAGTCCACATCATTTAGAAAAGTAAGGAGAGGCCGGACGCAGCTCACGCCTGTAATCCCAACACTCTGGGAGGCAGAGGCAAGAATAGCTTGAGCCCAAGAGTTCAAGACCAACCTGGTCAACATAGTGAGACTGGGTCACCATAAAAAAAAAAAAAAAAGCCAGGCATAGTGGCTCATGCCTGTAGCTGTAGCTACTGGGAGGCTGAGGCAGGAGGATTGCTTGAGGCTACAGTGAGCTGTGATAGTGCCATTGCACTCCAGCCCGGGCAACAGAGATGCTGTCTCTGAATGAATGAATGAAATCATACAGAATATACTTTTCCAGTTAGCATGGGATAATTTTGAGGTTCCTTCATGTTGTACCTATAGGTCATTCCTTTTTCTTGCTAACTAGTGTTCTCCTGTAGGAAGGTATTTCAGCTGTGTGTCTGTTCATCTGCTGGTAGACGCCAGGATGTTTCTAAATTCTGGCTTTGTGTGGATACTTGGCTTTCATGTCTCTTGGCTACCCTCAAAATGCAAAAACCTACAAATACTCTATCTGCTTCCTATTGACTACTTCTACTGTCTTTTTCTCAGCAGAGATTACAGGTGAGAGTCACCACTCCTGACCATTTATAAAAAATTGTAAAATTCCAACAAATCTGTAATGACAAAAAGCAGATCATTCACTTCTGAGGGTTGGGAGCAGGGCAGGTAAGAAGTAGCAGGAGAGAGTTTTGGGGTGATTATCTTGATTGTAGTGGTCGTTTCACATTTGTACACCCATTTCAAAGCTCATCAAAATGTGCGCTTTATGTATAGTTTATTGTGCATCAGGTGGACATCAGTAAAGCTTATCAAAAATTACTTAGAGCATCTGACAGTTTTGTTTCGTTTGCTGTAACTGGAACCTTCCAAACTCGGCAGAGTATGTATACTTTGAGTATGCTGTCTGTGATCTGTGTATCTGCTATTTGTATCATTGGCCTTGTTACATTATACAGTTGCCCCTTGGGGCATTGGTTCCGGAAACGCTCACAGACGCATTTCATAGATGCTCAAGTCGTTTATATAAAATGGCGCACGTTGGCCTGGCGCAGTAGCTCAAGCCTGTGATCCCAGCACTTTGGGAGGCCGAGGCGAGGGGGTTGCCTGAGCCCATGGGTTGAGACCAGTCCGGGCAACTTGGTGAGACCTCAACTCTACAATAAATGAAAATTAGCTGGGCGTGATAACATGCGCCTGTAGTTCTGGCTACTTGGAAGGCTGAGGCGGAAGGATCGCCAGAGCCCAGCAGGTTGACGCGGGGTAGCCACGAGCATGCCACTGCACTGCTCAGCCTGGGCGACGGAGTAAGACTCCAACTCAAGATAGGTAGGTAGGTAGGTAGATAGACAGGCACACGGTATTTGCATACAGCCTACACATCCTCTTGTATACTTCACATCATCTCTAGATTACTAATAATACCTGATACAATGTAAATGCTGTGTGAATAGTTGTTGCACTGTGTAACTGTAGTTACCTATATTGGGAATAATGACAAGAAAATGAGTCTGTATATGTTCAGTACAGACACAACCACTCATTTTTTTTCCTCCAATATTTCCATCCACAGTTGGTTGAGTCCACGTAGGTAGCTGGGATAATCTTCCCTCTTGCTCACATCTCTGAGTTTCCTTTCTACATAAGTGTGGAGCATTGACTCTACAGTGTCTGCTGAGAGTAGAAATCCAGTCGTCCAAGCACAAAGCAGAAACGTGACAGCTTTGTACAAGCACGGGGGCAAAATCTCGAGTGGTGAATGCACGCGAGTCTAGCCTGCATGTGAGGTTAGTTTTAACCTCATACAAAAGGGGCTAAAATAAAAAGTTATGGAAACAGTGTGAGAATGTTAGCCAATTCAGTTATTTTAGGCATGATTTGGGGGCTAGTGACATGTATGTTTCTTGTGCTGCAAGGAGTTAAACCAAGGCCTACGGACGGTGAGCGTACTTGGATAAAAAGCAAACCAGGGTGCTCTCAAACGGCTGCCCAGGCAGCGGCTTCCTCTGGAGCCTATGCCTATGACCTTACTCATTAAAGTTTATTGCTAAATACATCCTCGTATTTTAAGAGCAATATCGATTCGTCAGAGTATTAGAAGTAATTGTTTTACGCGCCAAAGCAAGCCATTTCTATGCCCTTGGGGGGCACTGAAGAAATAAATAATTACAATGTCATGTGATGAGTGCTGTAAACATGTCAGTTACGCTCAGGGTGTTAAAAACATGACCTCTGTGTGTCGTCCATTTTCAAGCCGGAGACAGCATCATCACAGAGCGTGACCTAGAAAAGGTGCCTTCGCTAGCTCTTAAAGAATAGAGGGAAGATCGGTGTTTGAGATGGACCCAGCCTCTGGAAAGACAGGACACAGGGTGTGTCATCCACAGACCTGCAGGCCATCCCTCTTGGGGTTTTAAAGTCACTTCTGATGAGAACGGGAGGGGTCAGAGAAGAGGACAGAGAAAATGAATAGTAGGAACTCCCAGAAACACTGGGAGGACAGGTTGGCCTTTCACAGGAAGAGGGAAAACAAGCTCGTTGTGCAGAACAGGAAGGAAAGTGACCGAGATGAGTGGGAATGAAGATACTGTGTAGCGGGACAGACAGAGGCGGCAGGAGGAGCCAGAAAACCAGAGACTCCGCCCAACGGCCGTGATGTTGGCATTTACGTGGGAAAGGGATGGGAATGGGTGTGACGGAACAGGGACTTTAGCGGTGAGCCATGTTTGGAGTCGTGACCATGAGGATGTGAGAAAGAACTGACCACGGGCAGGGCAAAACACACCCCCGTCCAAGAAGAGACAGCGAGTGGTCCGAGGGCCCTCCAAGGCCAGCAGCTCTCCATTTGTGAGGCTCACGTTCCGGAGAGCTGTGTGACTTTGTTTCCCTAGCTCTTCTCAGCAATCTCAGTAGAAATCTGAAGCACACCTTAGCTCTGACTCAGGGTTGGGATTTGCTGTGTTGAATCTGAAAGGTGCGTGTGCATATTTCAAGTGATCAATCATGAGTTCAAGCTTAGGGAAGGAGAGAAAAGTAAGAGACCGAAAGGGAACCAAATGCCGGAGTGGTAAGGAGAGGAGGGCCTGGAGTCTCTGCGAGCCGGGGGAGCAGGAGAGAGGCCCTGCAGGAGCTGGTGAGGAAGATAAGTGGGGTCAGAAAGTGGGATGCGTGCATGGAAGACTGAGAGAAATCTCCAAGCCAGTTCCAGAGTACCACCACAGGCGCTGGTGACGGAAATACCGTGACGAAGTGGTCAGTTATCATTGCAACATGAAGAAGCACAGGCATTTCAGCAATAGGTTATTCTACGGGTTTTGTGCATGGATGTTGACGGTGGCAATGAAGCGACGCACTGACCATTGTCCCAAACGCGACTTAAGACTTTAGGGTGGTTTAATTTCAAATAAGATCTTGGTGGCTGTGCAGGTGGGTGACTGAGGTAGGTCAAGATGTGCTCAGTTGGAATCCAGAACGCTCAAGAATCTGTCAGGTGAAGTGAGTTGTCACGAGGAGGCGTGGACTACCCAGAGTGACAAAGCTCCAGAATTCTCCCCTTGTGAGAGGGAGAGTAACAGGCTGTTAACTCCCCGGGGAAAAGGGACACACGCCACTTTGGCATTTGGCTGAGACTTCTCGGATTCCTGGGGTTTTTTGATGTCTGGGATTACAGAGAAAAGGAACTTTATCAAAACATTCAACGCAACCTTGTAATATAACTTGCCTCTTTATTAATGTGTGAATAACAAGATCTAGAAGCATGTCTTATAGCTACTGTGATACTGAAACAGTGATGACCATAAAGAGTATTTTAAGACGTTTCCTACAACCGCAATGAGATAGGAAGGTAGCCGTATCTTCCGCTGATGAAAAAGGCTAGAGGCGCAGTGAATACGACCCTCTGTTGCCTACGTTCATCACTGAAGAAAATGTGAAACTCAGCAAAAGTGAAGCTGTCGTTTTGTTCCCCACCTCTCAGTTCAGAGTTCTTGTGGTCCTGTGGCTTCAGGAGCCTTGGCTTAAAGGACAGTATGTCCAGAAGGCATGAGGGAGAATTGCAGCTTAGAAGTGATGTTGTCGAGCCAGGAGACATTTCATCTTGGACCCCTGGTGATGGTGGAAGTGAGGATCTGGAGACGGAGGCATGCCTCAGTGGGCCGACTTGCCCAGCAAAGCGGCGTGGTGGTGGGAACAGGCCAGTGCCCTCTGTGGTGAGAGGCTGTATATATCCCAGATCAAACCCAGAAAGTGGGGGTGGGGGGAGCGTGACACTCTAGCAGAGACGATGTCTGTGGCAGCGGGAGAGGCTCCGTGGGGTTGTTTGTGGGGGCGGGAGCCATGAGCAGGTGAGAGGAGGGGGGACAAGAGTGGGCATGCGGCTGAGGGCCCGTCAGGGTGGACGGGCTGGCCCTGGTGTCCCGACCACGTCGAGCCTGGAGCTGGGGCCTGCTGGGGACAGGCCTTCGAGAACCAGAGTGGCTCGGGCTTCCAGGGAGGATCCCGCCGAGAACTGCGTGGTGTCCCTGAGGAAGCTTTACCCCATTTAAATATTGCGGTTGGGATGCAGAAACCTTGGGTTTGTGTTTACTTCTGTTGTCCTGTTTTCTCTTTCCTCCTCTCTCCCTGCTAGAGGATAGAACATATTCTATCCAGCTCAGGAGAGAAAAACACTTGAAGTCCAAATGAGACGCTTGACAGCAAAGTGGAAAGCAGTGCTGGGCAGAGGGGAGGGCTGGGGTCTCACAGGGAGTTGCCAGGGGCCCTGATCCCTGCGTCTTTGTTTTCACTGCTGCTGCCAAGCACTCAAAACCATGGGAGAGTTGGTGAGTAAAAAGGAACTTGAAGGGTTATTTCTTAAAGACCAGCCGTGCCATTCTAACTCATAGGAGGACTGGGCAGTATCTTCCTGAGTAAGGAAGATAAGGAAATGAAACTCAGTAGCCAAGCTTGCATGTTTTGGGGTTCATACAACTAGACAGACTTTAAATGTATGGAACTTACGTTTTAATCACTTGAAATAGATCGAAGAACTTGGTCTTTCTGATGGGGAATTGTACCACTGTTAAGCGGTTGCCCTAATGTACGTTTTATTTCTTTAACCTAACAGTAACTGTGTTCATCAGTAGATTGATTCTGCTTGTTTGTTTTTTACAAAACTAGGAGTTAGCTCTCCGGAGCCAGTTACCAACACTGGAGCAGGATGGTGGGACTCAAAATCCAGTGTCTTCTCCCGGGATGTCTCAGGAATTGAGAACGATGACGACCAATAGCTCAGACCCCTTTCTCAACAGGTTGGTGACCATGGCTGCTGGCCAGTGTCTCACAAAGCTCGCGGGCTGTTTTGAGCCTCCCGTGGGCCAGGAACCCTCACTGTAAACGAGCCTCCTTAAGTGGCAAGCACGGTAAAGGGGGGGTGGACGGCGTCTCCTGTGACAGGAAGTGAGCTGTTCAGACTTGCAGGGGAGGCTCGTGCGGAGTCAGGGCTGTTTGCTTCTGCCTGGACTGCCGGCCAACAGTCGCTTACAGTGTCAGAGTCGTGAAGGAACCTGCGAACGCCTTTCTGTGAAAGCAAGCGAGCCACATCTCAGGCCTGCTCAGGGTTGCAATGGAAGGAATTGTCCACATAGCTGTTCGGCCCGAGAGGTTTCGCCCAGCGGCCCTGGAAGGGCCTCCTGCGCTTCAGGGCTGTCGTTCAAGGAGATCGAATGTGAGGTTCTGCCTCTTTCCCAGACGCATTGAGATGAAGGGCCCTGTGTCCCACGTCAGCCTTCCGGTGCTTCTTAGTGAGTTTTCACAGATCTTGGGATTCGGGCAGATGGCGATACTATGTGGAATGCTGTGTCGAAGCTGAGCCGAACCAGGTCATTCTTGCCTGGGAAGCCATTTAAGATTCAGATTTAGGGCCGGGCTCGGTGGCTCAGCCTGTCATCTCAGCACTTTGGGAGGCCGAGGCGAATGGATGGCCTGAGCCTGTGGGTTCGAGACCCACCTGGGCAACTTGGCAAGACCTCATCTCTACAGTAGATAAAAAATTAGCCAGGCGTGGTAGCGTGTGCCTATAGTTCCAGCTACTTGGAAGGCTGAGGCGGAAGGATGGCCCGAAGTCCAGCAGTTCGAGGTTGCAGTGGCCAGGAACGTGCCACTGCACTCCAGTCTGGGCAACAGAGTGAGACTCCACCTCAAAAAAAAAAAAAGTAAGATTTAATTAGCATTCTTCCAGATTGCAAAGTACCTATGGAGTCTTAATTTTAGAAAATACTCTGTGCTTTTGATTCTGACCAATTTTAAACAAAACACCTTTTGAAATACTGAAAGGTCATGTGGTGTGGGGAAGCTTCTGTGCTACCCTTCAATCCTCACCGACTCATCGGGAAACTTCATAATCCCAATTAAAAAGAAATCTTACCCTGCTAAAAAGATATTTAGTGCAACTGAGTTTCTCATCATTCATTCAGTCTTAAGATTGGTGCTGGTGGCCTAGGTGGGAGGTTTGATTTTGCAGACCATCTGTAATTTTTCTTTTTTTTTTTTTGAGTCGGAGTCTCACTCTGTTGCCTAGGCTAGACTGTAGTGCCACGATCATGCCTCGCCACAGCCTCCAACTCCTGGGCTCAAGCAGTTGTCCTGAATCAGCCTTCCAAGAAGTTGGGGCTACGGGTGCACGCCCAGCCAATTTTTTTCTTAATTTCTGTAGAGATGAGATCTTACATTGCTGCCCAGACTGGACTTGAACTCCTGGGCTCAAGTGATCCTCCTTCTCCACCTCCCACAAGACTGGGATAACAGGCGTGAACCCTACGCCCAGCCTAAAAAGCTCTTGGTGGTTTCCCTGTTGTTTGCTGTTTTATTTGCACACATTCCTTGAGCTCCCAGCTGCATTTCCTCCAGCGACTCTTGCTCATGGTGCGTCATCGTGAGCTTACCTCCCTCCCACTCTTGACGTCCTTCCAGGCCAGCTCAGGTGCGTCCCCTCAGTGAAGCCGACCCCGGCTTGCACGCTCCCTCCTGCTCTGAGAGCTCTCTGCCCACCGAGCACACACTGCCCGGGTGTGAGTCGTTCATCTGTTTGTCCGTTCCCCTCCCTGAGGAGGTGAGCCTCTCGCGGAGCGTGGCTGGCAGGTGGAGGTGGTGGCTGCTACCCCCATTTCCTCAAAGCCTCGTGTCGTGGAGTGGCAGGTGCTCAGCGATTGTTCGTTGAGGGGGGCCTGCGAGAGGTGGGGCTTGCAGGGGGCAGCTTCTGGCCAGGAAGATGGCCTGTCGAGCCCGTCCTCAGGGATGCCCGCTTGTCCCCCGTGGTTTGGAGTGGACTCTGCACAGCTCTGTCCACTCTGCTGCTCCGTCAGGGATTCGGCTGTCTGATGCGTGCCCATGCTTAGTAGTGGGAGGGGAGTGACACTGGGACCGGGTTCTTGCCCCAGGTCTGGGTAGGCAGACACAGGCCGACCACACCCTGAGGCCACCTCACGCAGGACCGCGCAGCCTGCAGATGGTCTTGGAGGCAGATTTGTGTTTTCTTGGGTCTGTGCAAAGCTTTTGAATCTTGCCAGAATCAGGCAGAAGCATCAGAGTGGCTGCAGTATTCGGAGTGAGGGGGAGGGAGGACGGGGAAATGCCTTGAGAGCTGTGGAGAAGCAGCTTGGGCTCCTGGCAGGGCTGCTAGCCTTGAGCAAGTGTGAAAGCTTGGTTTTGAAGCCTGGTTGTTGTTGTTGTTGGTGGTGTTTAGTCTTTTAGCTGTGGGGAAAGTGAACGTTCACATCCGTGTTCCAAGAGACCACTGGGAAGGGTGGCGACTGACCTTGCACTTCTCCGTGAGGTTTTCTAGAGTTGGTAGAACTGAATGTCGCACAGTCAATGCCGGCTGATGTCTGTGTGTTTTACCACTTGGGAGTGTGTTCCATTCATGAAAGTGATGTTCTCAGGGTATTTACCACACTCGTAGGTAAAAGTGGGACATTCTTCTCCTGTTTTGCTCTTTCCTTCCCTAGTGCTAAATGGCCTTTCATTTTGTGCTGAGGTCTTTGGAGACCCTGCCGCCCCCCAACTCCCTTCAACGGGAGCAAGGAGACCAAGCTGTGGGTGTTGGCAGGAACTCCTCCGGCTTGGCCCAGTCCAGGAAGGGGTTCTGGTTCTTCATTTTGGGTTGATGTTTTTCCTTGGCTTTTAAGCTCTCTCGCGAGAGCTAGGAATTAATGTGAGTCTAGCGCAGGCCTGTTCACCAGCCACCTGGAGTTGCGTTTGGACCTCTCTGCTGGTGCCGCCACCACCAGGGAAATTGAGACCTGGGGCCGCCCCCTCCCCCGACACAGATGGCTTTACAGAGAGAAACTTCACAGGAGAGTTAGGAAAACTAGCGGGTGTATCTTTTTGTTGCCTTATTGCATCAAGCACAGAACCTGGGAGAGGGCTTGGAACCGCAGAGCTGCCCACTTCGATGGGGATTAACTCATCTGTTTCACCACGAGCGCCAGTGCGCGGCCCTGCTTGTTTCAAGCGTCACAGGGCAGGAATCTCGACCGATCCTCTTGGGGGTCACGTGGGGACTCGGCGGGTGTTTATTCTTAGCTCGAATCGATTTCCAAGATGTCCGCGCTGGTCTTTGACTGTCGTTTTTTGCAGTGGCACCTACCACTCTCGAGATGAGAGCACGGACAGCGGCCTGAGCGTGAGCAGCTACAGCGTCCCTCGCACGCCCGACGACTTCCTGAACAGCGTGGACGAGATGGACACGGGTTGGTGTTCTTGCCCCTCTCGGCCGCCGGGCTTTAGGCAGGGGCGGTCGCGGCATGGCGCACTGGGGTGGGCAAAGGTTATTTAGAAGAAAACGGGCTGAAGCCCACACACTTCTGTTCACATTGAGCTCACTTTGTTTCCATATGGCGATGTGTGATTTAAGTCTTTTCGTTGTTTTTCTTTTTATTTATTTATTGAGTTGGAGTCTCACTCCGTCGCCCAGACCGGAGTGCAGTGGCACGCTCCTGGCCACCGCAGCCTCGACCTGCTGGGCTCCAGCGATTCTTCCGCCTCAGCCTTCCAAGAAGCTGGAACTACAGGCGGGCGCTACCACGCCCGGCTGATTTGTTGATTTATTGTAGAGATGAGGTCTCGCCAAGTTGCTCAGGCGGGTCTTGAACCCGCGGGCTCAGGCAGTCCACTCGCCTCAGCCTCCCAAGTGCGGCGATGACAGGCTGAGCCACCGAGCCCGGCTTTTTCGTTGTTTTTAAATATCATGGATTGGGTATATTGGCTCTATTGGAATAAAACTGACAAGAGGACTTACTTTCGCGTGCTCATGTTCGTTTGGAAAGCAGGCGGGGACCCCGTTAGGAGTTGCTCTCGTGATTATTGATCTGCGTCCTTAATTTTGGGGAGAGATTTCTGTGTGCAATTCGGTGTCTGCCTTCCCCTTTTCTCTGAGAGTTTTTGGTCCCGCTTGGGTGTTCTGGAGCTCAGGAAGCCAGGTGGGAAAGGCTCGTGGTGGGGTTCGCCTTCTCTGTTGCTAGAATGGGTGCACGTCTTGCAGGAGCTGAGAAACAGCTGCCTCACTGGGTGAGCACGGGCCCGTTTCTCCCAGGGCTTACCCGGTGACCGTTGCCTGGCCTTGACGCCTGCCAGAGTGCAGGAGTTAGCAGGGAGGCAAGCCGTTCTCCCGTGCGCCAGCTCTGCAACTGAGGACTTCTCTTCCGAAAGGGTCTGGCAAGTCCTTGGTGCTGGTTCTCCCCCAGCCCAGGACTTTGGTGTTTTTCCAGCGTCCACACCACCCCCATCCTCTCTCTCGTCTAGATCTTAACTGATCCTTGGAAGCCACTTCAGACCCATTCCCTGCCCAATACCCTGGCTCACCCACTCAATTCCTTTCTGTCTTCTTCAGATCTCCCAGCCCCTCAGTGGCTTATGTTAGTTTTGCTAAGGCGTGTTCGTGTTGCCCTGTGCAGAAAAGTGGCCACGTAAGTCTGGGAAGCCTCGAAGCCAGGCTGAGAAGAGGATTTGTTCAGGGACTTCGGGGAAGCTCGCTTTGCTCTTAGAGTATGAATCCAAGGGTAGAACAGAGGACTCATGCAGTCCTTTGATCGCGTGGTTCCCAAAGTGCACGTCAGGGCGAGGCGGGTCTCTGCCGTTGGCTTTTCCGTTGATGGTTTTTGTGTGGTGAGCATCGGGAAGACGTAGGATCGGGGCGTGGCGTGTGCTTGTTCTGTCTCCCCTGCTGCTGCACTTAACGTTTCAAGGGCTTCTTACTTGTTCATGGCTCCCTTCAGTCCTGGGCACATCTTGAGCAGTCAAGCTGTTGGTTGAACATCCGAACACACGCGAAACAGAAGTAAACGCGGCGTAGTTCCTTCGTTACCTGTTTGTGTGGCTCGTGTGGCCTAAAATAAATTCTGGGCGTCCGTGCGGGTGGGCCGGCAAGGAGCGCTCTTTGTTGCGCTCGTCTGTGCGCTTCTGTGATGCTTTTCCCAAAGGACCTTGTTCTCTCTCTCTCTCCGCCTCCCGACCAGGTGACACTATCAACCAAAGCACCCTGCCCTCCCAGCAGAACCGTTTCCCAGACTACCTGGAAGCCATTCCCGGGACAAATGTGGACCTTGGCACGCTGGAGGGAGACGGCATGAACATAGAAGGTGAGGAGCTGATGCCGAGTCTGCAGGAGGCCCTGAGCTCCGACATCCTCAACGACATGGAGTCTGTTCTGGCCGCCACCAAGCTGGATAAAGAGAGCTTCCTTACATGGTTATAGAGCCTCAGGTAGACCGAATTCCCAATCTGTGAAGGATCTAAGGAGATGAGACAGACACACCTGAAGGTGCCCGGTCAGCCAGTTGCCCTGTGCCGGCTAGTACAGAAAAAGATGAACAAACGTCCAGCCAGAGTCTTTCATCCACATCTTGCTCTTCCTTGTCCGTTGCTGCTGTTAATATATTGCTGACTCTTTCACAGTTGGCTCTAAAGAATCCAAAAAAAGCCCGTTTTGTTTCTTTTGCTGTTGCAGCTGCTGTCCGTGCGGGGCTGGGGGAGGGGAGCCTTTGGATGGCGGGTGCCCTTCCTTGTGCCCAGCTAGGTGTTCACCGATCGTTCTAAGCAAATACTCAGACTTGGAAGTCAGACGCTTCACGGCACCGCACGTGACGTGTTCAAGCAGTGGTCTCTTCAGCGGCCCTTGGCCGGTGGAAAAACGTGACTTGCTGGCCCGAGGCGCCCAAAACGTCGTCTCTGATATCAAGTATCCGAGCTGACGTGAGGCGGTAGCCAAAACCGAGGCTGAAGACTCTCCTTCCAGTGTTTTCTTTCCTCCTAGCGCTGTCGTTAGTCACATAGTGACCTTGATTTTATATTAGGAGCTTATAAGGCATGAGACAGTTTCCATAGAAATATATTAATTATTGCCACGTACTCTAGTATAGATTTGGGGGGATATTTGTGTGAGTGGGGGGGATTTTTTGGTTGGTTGGTTTTGTTGCAACTTAGGTGACCATATTAGTGAGTCTGTTGGTAGTGTAGCTTGGGGCGGTTATAGTTCTTTTGGTTAAATCTACGTTTCCTGGTTTTTTACCATCTTATTTAAATCTGGATTATCTGTGCTCTCTCTCATATACACACACACACACACAAACATAATGTTTATAATAGTGTGATAGTGGAATGTACCCTTTTTTAGGTTTCCCTACTTGCCGATTTATTTTTTAAATGGTAGCTTTGAATGTATGCATGTAGAATACATGACCCGTAGTTTATATTTCACAGGTAGCTCAAATCAGTCTGCAGGCGGGTGGACTAGTTTAGTGGCTTAGAAAGGGCTGTCACCTCGGGTCGAGGCTGGGGAACCTCTGTGCCCTCTGGGCACCTAGCAGATCTGGTCTGACGAATTGGCGAGGCGCAAACGAGAAATGGCTTCGTTCCCCCTTGGACTCCTGTGGACTAATTCAAAGTCTTGATGAGAAGCACGGATCAGGTTCATGATGTACATGACGGGAGCAAGCTGTAGGGTGGTTTTCTTCCTTTAGCTTCGGACGTTCCCTTTGCCATAGTTTTGGAGGTAGATCCTAGTCCTTTAGTCCTCATTTGTGATGAACCATTAAAGACTAGATGGAAATATCGCCTGTGGGATTGCGCTTACTCACAAGACTTGCCCCTGCTTCTTTTTTATGCTGAAAATTGACTGGGTAGTATGTAGAACATGGCAAGGTCATGAGTTAGTTGGTCAAGCGATCAGATTAATAGGTGTATATTGATAGTTGAGTTTAGCAGAGAAATAGAGATAATCTTGATGATACCTTTATTTTCCCAGGAAGAGATAAAGCTAGAGTATGTGTCTGCAGGAGTAATCATGGTTTCCAAAGAGTCTTTTTTAAAGGAACAAAATACACATGAATTAACTCTTCAGTATAAGCTATAAAGTCATAGTTGGTTGTGAGTTAAAGTGGCACCAGCTGGCACCTCTGATGTAAGGGTCTTTCCAGTTTTCTAGAATAAGCCCTTATTTTCAAGGGTTTGCAACAGACATAAAATCTCTTTTCCTGGCTAAAGCTACTATGAAAAGCCTCGGTTGGGAAGACAGATTTTTTTTTCCCCTCAATTGCAAGATTTAAGTATTTCGGCCCTTCTACTTGGGGAGTGCAAAGGTTTTAATTTAAATACTTTCAGTGCTCAAAGAAAAGCAATCACTGTGTTGTATATAATAATTCATAGGTTGATCACTCGTAATAATTGGCTCTAAGGCTTTTGCTAAGAAAACAGCAGAAAGAGAAAATCTTGAGTTAAGTCTGAGGGAAATGGCCACTGTGCAGATGGCATTTTAGAGCAATGAAATCCTACCTAGAATGCAGAAATGAGTAGTATATGGATGACACAGCATGTTGTTGGTTGTTTTGTTTTTTTTTAACTTGGGAAGATCAGAGCTACTCGGAAGGAGTGTCTGTAATTTGCCAGTAAGCCACAAATTGAGATTGCGACTTCTGTATCATCAGAGTGGCTTTAGTTTAGGGGGAGGGTGGGAAGGTGTGGGGGTTGTGAAGATTTAGTGGGACCTTGATAGAGAACTTTATAAACCTCTTTCTCTTCAATAAAGACTTGTCTTGCATCTTGCTGCCATTAAAGGCAGTTGTTCCTGAAATTTCAGTTATTTGCGTACACCCACAGAACAAGGATGTGGAGACTGTAATTTGCCCAGTGTTACCTCAGTGTTGTAGCAGCGCTGTGATGCTGACACAGAGCTTTGATCTTATCAGACCCTCCGAACTGACCTGAGGGAGACCCAAGAATCCTTTCTCTTTGAGTTTGAATCATAGCCTTGATGTGGTCTCTCTCGTGTTAATGTCCTCATTCCTGATGTAAAAGTGTTTAACTGCTTCTTGGTTGTAATTGGGTAGCCTTGGAATAAGATTTTATCTGGGTATTCTTGAATTGCTTTTACAATAAACCTATTTTATAATCTTTAAAATTATCAGCTTTTTACCTTTGTGTTCTTTTCAGTTAGGGCTTTTTAGATCTACTTAGGGTTGATGGAGCACATTGATTTGGAGTTTCAGATCTTCCAAAGTACTACTTGCTATAAGAATTATTTTTCTAAATGTAGTGCCTTAAAAAAAAATGAACATAAAGAAGTGACTTTGACACTAATGATGTTGCTGTTTTAAGTATTCATATTAAATAGATGCATTCTACGTGGAACCTGGCAAACTGAAAAATAGCGGTAATTAATTGTATAATTCAGAATGCATACCATTCGGTGTTGAAACTCAAACAGTGGAAAGTGGGAAGCAGTGTCCAGTGACTGACAATTTCACAGCCTTTGGACATCTGAGAAGCAAGTACTCGGATGAATTTGATCTTTGCAAGCATGTTTTTATACGATTGTGGGTGTGCCTATCATAACAATTGTTTTCTGTATCTTGAAAAATTATTCTCCACATTTTAAATGTTTTATATTAGAGAATTCTTTAATGCACACTTGTCAAATATATATATATAGTACCAATGTTACCTTTTTATTTTTTGTTTTAGATGTAAGAGCATGCTCGTATGTTAGGTACTTACATAAATTGTTACATTACTTTTTCTTATGTAATACCTTTCTGTTTGTTTATGTGGTTCAAATATATTCTTTCTTTAAACCCTTCTTCGTTGTTTTTAACAACTGATCGTATTTGAAACTTTCTTGTTGGCTTCTTAATGGTCTTCCAATAGAACGAGTGCTGGAAATAAAAAGTGATGGCAATAGCCACTGACCGGTTATCTATCGCAGGGTTCATTTTGCTCCTCGGCATCAGGCGTGACACGTGGAACCTTTGAAGTGTGCATCTATGTCTTGGAACTCTGCGTGCCGTTCTCACACGCACCATTCCTGTCAGTGGGAGGTCCCAGCAGAATTGCATCTGCCTCGTTCCTTAACAACCTGACTACGTGTGACAGCACAGGGGACCGTGAGAGAAACAGACACTGTCGCAGTGGCCTTCGGCCTTATTTCTCCCAAGTACTGTCTCGTGGTCTCCAGAACGCTTGTATTAGTAAAAAGTATTACTTGCTGTTTTATAAATAAAACTTTTCACAGATTTAAGTGGTAGGACCTGGGTTTTAAATAAGAAGTAGATTTGAAAGTCTTCGAAAATGACTTATTTCTGTATTTGTGTCATAGCATCAATTATTTACACCTCTATTTTGGTGAGGCAAATCTGAAAACTCATAGTTTGCTATGTATAACTACATTAGCAGAACTTGAAATTGACCCGTTTCTGTTTTTTTGTTTTGTTTTGTTTTT
>CAUYQG010229234.1:0-15046 GCA_963574415.1 Tarsius wallacei | reverse complement strand
TTGGAGTCTCACTCTGTCGCCCAGACTGGAGTGCAGTGGCCGCTCCCAGCCACCGCAGCCTCGACCTGCTGGGCTCCAGCGATCCTTCCGCCTCAGCCTTCCAGGTAGCCGGAATTACAGGCATGCGCTACCACGCCCGGCTGATTTTTTTTTTTTTTTTTAATTGTAGAGATGAGGTCTCGCCAGGTTGCCCAGGCGGGTCTCGAACCCGCGGGCTCAGGCAATCCACTCACCTCAGCCTCCCAAAGCGCGGGATTACAGACTGAATCACCGAGCCCGGCACCAGTCCCTTTCTTATTGTATTATGGTAAATGTTCAGGGTATGCTTATGAAGGATGTATGTTCTTTTCAAACGCACAGGGAATGTTCTCCAAGATAGACCATATACCAAATGAAGTTTCAGTAGATTTCTAAATGGTGAAATCTTACTGAGGTATGTTCTCTGACTAAGAGAATGGAATTATAAATTAGTAGCAAAAAGATATCTAGAAATCCTAAATATTGAGAATAGTATATTTCTAAAGTACCTGTGTATCAAAGAAGAAATTATTAGGGATAGTGGAAAACATTTTGGACTGAATGATAATGAGAGCAGAACATATGACAACTTGTGAAATACAGCTAAAGCAGTGTTTAGAAAGAAACTCATAGCTTTGAATACTATGAAAGATAAGAACGGTCTGAAATCAGTTACTTGTGCCATAAGAAGTAACCATGTACCCATAAGAAGTTAGAACAATATGAACAAATTGAGTCCAAAGTAAGTAGAAGAAAGGAAATAATAAAGGTAAGAGTGAAAAATCAATGAAATAGTAAATGAACAAACAAAAAGCAATGAAACCAGAAGCTGAAACAAGGAAAGGGCAATACGAATCCAACACAAATTCTTACCAAAAAATAGTGGAGGAAGGAACAGTTGCAACCCATTTTATGAGATCAGCATTACTGTGATGCCACAGTCAGGCAAAGAAATGATGAGAAAAGAAAACTGCAGACCAATATCCTTTGTGAACATAAACCCAAACATCCTTAACCAAATTTAGCAGAATGAAATCATTGATATGTAAAAAGGAAAATGTATCATGACCAAGGAGGATTTGTCCCAGGAATGTAATGCAGGTTAAAATTAGAAAACTAATTTTCTATCATCTTAGGTATAGAAAAAATATTTGACAGAATTTAACATTTATTCAGCAAACTAGAAATAAAAAGGTATTTCCTTAACGTGATTAAAGGCATCTATAAAAAAAACTTAAAGTTTATATTATACTCTGAGATTGAGAACAAAGCAAGGATATTTGGAATTAATAAGTGTGTTTAGCAAGTTAACAAGATAACAAGATCAGTATAATTTTTTCAACATTAGCAAGGGATAATTGGAAAACGAAGTTAAAAAAAGCAAGTCCATTTACCATAGCATCTAAAATAATGAACTGCTTTAGGAATATATTTTAACAAAATATATGCAGACCTGTTCACTGAAAACTATAAAACATTACAACAATAAACAAAGGAAGTCCTAAATGAATAGAGGTAGCATGTTTGTGAAGTGGGGTACTCATTGCTCAGTGTTAGTCCTTTCCAAGTAGATGTATAGAATTAATGTAAACCTAATTAAAACATCCCAGTAGGCTTCTTTTTAAAGAAATTGACAGCTGATTCTCTTACTTGTGTGGAAACACAAAGGACCTAGAATAGGAAAAATAATTTTTAAAAAACCAAAGTTGTAGGATGTATACTGCCTGATGTCAAATTTGTATACAGCTGTAATGATCAAGATAAAATGGTGTTGGCATAAGGATAGACATGTAGATCACTAGAACAAATTAGAGCTCAGAAATAGACTCATGTATAATATTCAACTGATTTTTGACAAACATACCAATATAGTTCAAGAAATAGTGCTATATATCTGGGTGGAAGAATAATTAATATAGATCCTCAGCTCATTCAGAAAATTAGCTCTATGTGTATCTGAGACCTAAACATAAAAGTTAAAACTATAAAACTTCTAGAAGAAAGCAGTGGAGAAAATATTTGCTATATTGGAGTATGCAGATTAAAAACAATAGACATAAAGTACAGATCACAAAGGGAAATCGATAAATTGGACTTTATTGAACTAAAAGCCTTTTGCTTCTTAGAAGGGTCCATCATGAAAGCAAAAGATAGCCACAGACTGGGAGAAAATATTCACAATGCATATTCACGTACAAAAGACTTGTTATTCAGAATATATAAACAATTCTAACAATGGAAATAACCAAAATTCTTATAATCCAGATAAAACATGGGCAAACGATATGAATAGACAGTTCATAAAAGATAATATGCGAGTGGCAAATAAGTAAACACAAAAGATGCTCAATGCCATTCTTTGTTAGAGAAATACACATGAAAACCATTGAAGCGCAACTACACATCACTAAAACGGCTGTAGTCGAAAAGACTTAAAATACCAAGTGCTGACAAGGATGGAACAGCTGAACTCTCACACACTGATGGTGAGAGTGGAAAACAGTTTGACAGTTTGAGTTCACTTATATGAAATTCTTAAAAAGGCAAAACTGATCCATAATGATAAGAAGGAGATCAGTGGTTGTGTGGTATGGGGTTGGGAAGGAAAGGGAATTGCTTGCTGAACCACATAGGAGTTTTTTAAGGTTATGAAGTGTTCTATATCCTGATTTTAATGTTAGTTGCATGGATGTATATAATTAACAAATTTTCTTGAATTTCAAATTTTTAAATACACCACACTTAAAATGGATACACTTTATTTTTATTTAAATATGCTTCATAAAGTCTATTTTAAAAACAAAAACCTCCTGTTTCCTACTTGCTCCACATGAGCCTAGAGGAGTAGGCCCTATTCTGGGAGAAAATTGAATTGCACATGTGTTTGGTAATTGACTATATAAAAAGGCAGTTCAACTTTTGTGAAATTTGTGTATTTCTAGCAAAGAAGAGCAAAGGTAAATGCTTTTTAAGATAGGTGAAAGGGACTTTTTTTGATAGTAAAATGCACATAATATAAAACTTACTGTTTGAACCATTTAAAGTTTACTGTGGAGTAACTTTAAGGACATTCACCATTCAACTATTACTACCATCCATCTCCAGTTCCTTTTCATCTTCCCAAACTGAAACTCTGTACCATTAAACAACTGCCCATCCTCCCTCCCCTCACCCCGTAGCAGCCACCATTCTACTTTTCATCTCTGAATTTGACTACTTATTAGTAGAATCATGTTTATTTGTCCTTCTGTGACTGGCTTATGTGTCAGAATTTTCTTCCTTTTTAAGACTGAAAAAATAATCGACCATATGCATATACCATATTTGTACATTTATCTTTCGATGCACACTTGGGCTGTTTCCACCTTTTGGCTGTTGTGAATAATGTTGCTGTTAACATGGATGTATAAATACTTGTTTCAGACTCTGCTTTCAAGTCTTTTGGGTATATATCCAAAAGTAGAATTGCTGGATTATTTGGTAATTCTGTTTAATTTTTTGAGGAACTGCCAAACCATTTTCTGTAGTGGCTGCACATCTGTTTCAACATTTTACATTTCTACCCGCAGTGCACAAGAGTTTCAGTTTCTTCACACCTTACCAATACTGGTTGAACATCCCTAATTCAAAAATTTGAAATTCAAAATCCAAAACTTTTTGAGCACCAACATGATGCCACAGGTAGAAGATTTTACAGCTGACCTCGTGTGACAGGTTATAGTCAAAACTTTGTTTCATGCACAAAATACTATTCTATAAAATTATGTCTTAAACCGTTGTATAGAATTACCTTCGGACTATGTGTATAAGGTTGTATGTAAAACAGAAATGAATTTTGAGTTTAGACTGGGGTCTCATTCCCAGGCTATCTCACTATGTATACACAAGTATTCCAAAATCAGGGGGAAAAAAATTGAAATCCAAAAGACTTACCAAGCATTTTGGATAAGGGATATATTCAGCCTGTGTTTGTTTTCTTTTTCTCTCCTTTTTCTTTATAGACAGACATAACGGGTGTGACGTGTTACCTCATTGTGGCTTTGATTTGTATAGGAGAATTTTAAGGTCCCTCTATTCAAACCTGTGATTTCACAGATTAAACACAGGTGCTGTTAGCCAGAGCTGTTAGGTAGAAGATTTCACAACTATTTTAGTGAATCATTTTAATCATTGGTGCTTGCATTTGGGCATTCAGGATTTTGTGATAATAAAAGGCTTATGGGCAGATTTTTTTCCCTGTTGATCCATTTGTGACAAGCCACACCAGTTATTTATTTTTTTTAAAGAAATTTATTTCCTACACTTATGGAGTCTGAGAATTCCAGGAATGAGGGACTGTATCTGATGTGAGCTTTCTTGCTGGTGTGGGTTCTCTGCAAAGTCCCAGGGCTACATGGGACATCATATGGGGAAGGGGTCTTTGCAAGATAACATAGTGCTGGCTCAGGTCTTCCTTCCTCTTCTTCTCTTTCTTTCTTTCTTTTTTGCATTGGAGTCTCACTGTGTCACCCAGGCTCGAGTGCAGTGGCATGATCATGGCTGACCACAGCCTCAGACTCCTAGGCTCCAGATGATTCTTCCACCTCAGCCTCCCAAGTACCTGGAACTATAGGCACACACCACCACACCCAGCTAATTTCTTTATTTTTGTAGAGACAGGGTCTCACTATGTTGCCCAGGCTGGTCTTGAACTCCTGAGCTCAAACTATCCTCCCATCCCAGCCTCCTAACATGCTGGGATTATAGGCATGTGCCATAACACTCAGCCTTGTTTTGGAGTTTTATTGAAATGTTTAATAACAAATCAATCTGATGTTAATCTGCTTTCCCCAGATTAATACACACATACACACACATCCGAAACAAAACTAAACACTGGAGTTTATCATTTCCTTGAAAAGTGGTTTTTAAACTGTTGTCCAGTGAGTTTTTGGCATTTTCCCTCCTGCTTTATTTTTCATTTTTATAGCAACCTAGTATAAATTTTTTTCCTTCTTGGTTTAGTTTGACACTTGCTAGCTGAACCTATTCATGAAATCATTTTTGTGTTTTTAGTGTTTTCTGTAGCATCTGCATTTTGTTTGGCAAGTTTATATCAGGTCTGGCATATTCATTAGATGAAATGCAGCGACCACTTTGAAAAGATAACATAGAGGAATATCTCAGCAGTGACTGGGTAATGAAATGAGTGCCAAACTCCTGTACCTGCATAGACTAGAATGTGGGAAGTACATATATAACCCTGTATACTGACATATACATAGTAATACTGTGTATACTGATATTCTTGGCACAGGAGGTCAGGGATAGAGAGGGAGGGGAATTCTTGGGTATGGCAGGAAGATCAGAGAAGGATTCCTTTAGATTACTAGCAATGTGAGATTGTCAGTGGGAGGGTAGATATTTTGTGTAGTGAGATCAGCCTGTAGGACAGGCACAGATGCCTGAGAAACAATATGGTATGTTCCAGAAACTATAAGCAGATAATTCATGTTGGACATAAAATGTGAATATTGATAGATGAGAGCTGTATATTTCTCCTCATTGTTAAATGTTGCCTGTAAAAGCAGCCTAGATTAGTTAAATGATAGAGGCAAAGGCTAAATTTGAATACGAAATTAACTATAAATTATTGTTTAACTATAAATTATGATATACTTTGTATGTATTTCTCTTTCTGAAATGCATATCTCCCTCTCTTCCGTCTGTTCTTGAACTCCCTACTTTCATGCCCTCTTTCCCCGTGTGTGTGTGTAAGGTAGGATAACTGAAGGAGAAGGAAGCTAAGAATCAAGATTTTGTTTCTGGTCCCGGCTCTCATATCTTTGTGCAAACTACTTAATTTTTCTGAGCTTTGACCTCCTCATCTGCTATATGATCTGTACTTTTCAAAATACTTTCTGAGGGAGTCATAATTTCTGAGTGCCTGGAACACAGTAGATTCTTAATACATATTTTTAAATGAATGGTGTGAGAACTTGTATCAAAAAGTAAGAGAGAATAGTTAAAGTGTGACAGAGTAAGCATTAAAACATTTATGTACAGACCATTGCATCTTAGGATATAATTATTATGTGTTTATTATGTAAAATGTGTTCAAACAGTTTGCCTTTATAAATTGTTTCACTTACCATTTAGATTTTTGAGGGGGCACTGAAACTACATTATCTTTGTACATAAATTTATTTTAGACTTTAGTGTTACATGTTGTAATTATCATGTATTCAGTTGTGAATTACATATTAAAATGTTTGGTTGATCATTTCCTTTTTAAATCTGACTGTGGCAGAAGTTCTCGAACTTGAGTTCTTTGGCTTAAGATTGTTTTATCTTTAATAATACAAGTGGATGTTTGCCCATATATACTTTTATTCATTCAAAACCAGTGTTTCCTCTAATGCTCCTTTTCCATTGTTACGCTTGCAGAATGTTTGTTTTTGGTGCAGAGGATTATAAAAATCCTGTAATGTCATAGAGTTGCTGTAATATGCTGTTAATATAATTTACTTCTTTACCTTTAGGGGTCCTATTGGGCAATAGACACCAATCCGAAGGAAGATGCGCTGCCTACTCGGCCAAAGAAGAGAGCACGATCTGTAGAACGGGTAAAAGCTCTTTATTATAAATTTAGTATGATGGGTTGAATATGTCAAGTACAGATTTTAAAACTCATTTCCAGTATAGCAAGTGTAACCATAACAAAGATAACATTTTATTTGTGTAACATTTTATATTTTCAAAAAACATTTTAAAACTCATTATTTTATTTAATCTTAACAGCTCAGTGAGTTGGGCAGTTTAACAACTAAGTGAAAGGTTTTGTCATAACTAAGGTACAGCTGTTGTCTGAGACGCGAATCCAGCTTTCATGAGTTTTAATTTGGTACTCTTCCCTCTGCATCTACAACTTTGAGAACTGGTTTTATGTAACACAACTTTCCCTTCACTGCAGATGATCAGTCTGGTTGCATTAAATTTTCCTCATTATCCTCAAAATGCCTTTTACTGCTTTCATCTATGTAATAGTCACTTTGTACACAAAATTTCTAAGTTGTGTGTGCATTGTTTGTAAAATAATTTTTATTTGTGACTTAATGGTTAAAATTAATTTGCAAGAATGAAAGAGAAAAGGAACTGTAGTTGATATCCTAAGTTGTATATTTTAACACATTTATATTCAACACTTTTGCTTTCATTAGACATTAGCCTTATTTTCAGCTTTTCCCATCCTTTTTACATTTCCAGTATCTCAACTAAAACATACAAGTGTACACCCATCCTACCCTACTGTTCTTCAAAATTTATTTCAACTGGTAACCACTTTGTGAAGACTTTCCTTGTCTTTCACTTTTCTTGTAAATAGAAATATGTCTTATATTTGTCTCTGTTACTGGACTATGATCCCCTTAAAGGTAGAGAAGATATCTTCTATTTTTGTCTTCTGTGCTATTGTTTTTCACAGCTTATAATAGATATCAGTAAATGTTTGCTGAATAAATCAGAGCAAAGATAATAAGATAAGATGAAGGTTATTGAGTAAATGTTTGGTCAAATAAGTTTGTTCTATGCCCATTCCTGGCAAAGGAACAAAACTTTTGAGCCTCAAAGGTAAGGACCTCAAAC
Organism: Tarsius wallacei; assembly: GCA_963574415.1. Lineage (NCBI taxonomy): Eukaryota > Metazoa > Chordata > Mammalia > Primates > Tarsiidae > Tarsius > Tarsius wallacei. Next base: position 7,405 of record CAUYQG010229234.1, on the reverse strand, counting down.
TGGGGTTAAATTGAGATCATGTGAGTCTATGAGATAGATAGCAGCCGTGAGATTTGGTCAGGAAGATTTATTGGAGCCAGCAGAAAAAATGTAATAAACCGGTTATTAAGCCATATTGATTGTACTCTTAGACCAGAACAATTTGTGACTTTTCACAAACTAGAGTTTAAGAAGTTAAAGTTTAGTATTGGCAAACTAGTCTTCTGGTAACAGAGCTAGACAATTTTAAGACAGATGTTGATAAGCTCAGTATGCAATTTTTTGAGAGGGAACTAAAGTCACTTTCTGCCCTCCTACCTTTGCCTTTTAAAGCAGACTTACCACATGAATGTTATCTGAAAATGTGGAGTGTAAAGCGTCTGTTGCCAGAATTTGAAGGAAAGGGAGAAAAAGTCCATAATTTTTAATTCATAGCATTATTGGCCAACGTGGAAAGGATGTATATAGTTTGAAGGGCTGAAGAATTGTGATCTCTACCATTTACTTTTTTCTTCTGAAGTTCCTAGAACTTCAGTTATTTTTGGAAGTTGGAATTGGGTTGACAGCTGTACATTTCTTTTGAATACTAAGCCTGCCTCTTATTCTGTTACTTTGTTTTATTTTTCTTAGAGCAATCCCTTTTTATTTCTGAGTCTTCCTTTTTTGTTTCTGAGACTATATTGTTAGTTTTATAGTGAAAGTAAAAAAAATACAGGATTCAGGTTATAAAACCATGTGTTCTTGAATGTACATTTTGGGCATATACTTTCTATATTCATTTTCTACTGCTTATCTTTTAAATCTTTATTTTAAATTTAAAATTTGAAAATTTTAAAAACTTACCTTTGTGGTATAGTTCACAAAATATCCATAATAGTACCAGGGCCTTTTGGTTAGTAATATTGATATTTTAGCCTAAGCTGTGTATTATTGCCACTCTAGGAGAGGATCTTATAGAAAGAGACTAGTTATAGGCAAAGTACATATAATCAGGGGGCAGATACTGTTTAACAAATACTCTGTAAGACAGTGTTCTTACAAAACATAATTTCCTGCCCTGATAAACTGATGTTCTGTAAGGCAATTAAAATATGCAAGTTAATGCCATTCTTCTCACTAATTTTTTTGGAGAATATGCTTTCATACAAAATATTTATGTTAATGTGTAATGCATTTATTATTTAATGGGACTAATAAATATGAAATATTCTCTCAGTTTTAATTTCTAATAGGTAAATTACATAAATGAAAGCCCTTTGGGATCCTCAATAATTTTTAGTGGTGTGATGAGGTCCTGAGACCAAAAATTTTTGCCTTTTCATTGGAACATTCACATTAACATTTAATGAAATCATTAATATATTTGATTTAGGTCTACATTTTGTTTTCTGTTTGACCTTTATGTTTTTAGTTCATCATTTCTCCCTCTTCCTGCCTTCTTTTAGAATATTTGGATATATTTTAGTATTCTGTTTTAATTTATCTATTGGCTTAAACTGTTTTTCTTTATTTATATCTAGGGATTTCAAAATATATTCCTAAACCTTTGCAGTGTACTCAAAGTTATTGCATTACTTTATATAAAATGTAGAAATCTCCCAATCATAAGTCCTCTTTGCCTCTTCCCTCAACATTCTTCATAGGTGTAATACATATTACATCTGTATATGTTGTAAACTTCATAAGACAGTGTTATAACTTTTGCCTTAAATAATCATGTGATTTTTAAAACTTAAGAGGAGAACAGTCATTTATATGTATCCCATGTCTACCATTTCTGGTGTTTTAATTCATTTCCCGAGGTCCAAGTTTTTCTTTTGGTATAATTTCCCTTCTGCCTGAAGAACTTGCTTATGGTGCAGATCTCCTAGCAACAGATTCACTTAGTTTTCCTCTCTCTGCAAATGTATTTCTTTTGCTTTCAGTTTTGAAGAATTTTTTTTATTAGATATACAGTCTGTATTGACTGGTTTTGTTTTTTTTTTAAAAAAAAAATAATAGGAATAGGGTCTCGCTATGTTGCCCAGGCTGGTTTCAATCTCCTGGCCTCGAGTCATCCTCCTGCTTTGGTCTTTCAAAGTGCTGGAACTATCAGCGTGAGCCACCACACCCAGCTGGACTGACAAATTTTTGCTTTCAGCATTTTAAAGATATTCACTGTCTGATGACCTCCATCATTTCTGATGAGAAATCCATAGTCATTTCCTAATCGATGTTCGCCTGTATGTGATATGTTGTTTTTCTCTGGCTGTTTTCTAACTTTATTTTCAAGAGTTCAATTATGAAGTATCCAAGTGTGGTTTTTCTTTGAATTTATTCTTATTGGAGTTCACTGAACATATTGAATTTGTAAATTTGTCTGTCGCTAAATTACCGGAGCTTTTAGTCAACAGTTCTTCCATATTTTCTCTGCCCTTTCTTTTTCTTCTGGAAAACATGAATATACATTAGATTTTTTGAAATTATTCCTCAACTTTCTAAGATCCTACTTTTTTTCATTAAAAAAAATTTTTTCCCCCATGGATATTAATCCGCCTTTGAGTTCACTGATTCTTTAGACTTTCACCTCCAATCTAATATTAGCCTCATTTGTTGATTTTTTTTTTCTTTTGGAGATTGTATTTTTCAGTTTTAAACCTTTGATTTTTTTTCTTGTTTTATGCTTTTTTCATTTCTTGGTGAAGATATCCTTTATTATGTTTTCATTTAATTTTTATACTTTATTTCATTTAGCATAATTATAGCAGCTATTTAAAATCCATATCTCATAATTTCAACAGCTCAGATTTCTTAGAGTTGGCATAGTAGATTGCCTTTTCTCTAGAAAAGGGCTACATTTTCCTATTACTTGTATGTCAGGTAATTTTGGACTGTATCCTGGACATTGTAAATGCTATGTTTTATAGACTCTGAGTTCTGCAGTAATCTTCTGTGGAATGTTGATATTTTTAACTGAAAATTAACTCTGTTACACTCAGACTATAAGCTTTCTCTTTCACCTTCTGTGAGCGGTGGTTCCAATTTCAGTTTGATTCTTTAAGCCTCTGCTTTGATGCAAAAGTATATATTAATGGTTCAGATCTCAGCCTCACACTTCTGAGAGTATTTCATAAATAGTATTATGGGCACTTTTTCAACTTTCTTCCCTGTGGGTTTCCTTTTCTTTCTGGTGGATGACTGTGTTTACCTGGACTCTTACTAGTTCAATCCTGACAGAATAACAGCTTTAGTTGTCAACACTCTACACCTACTGCCCAATTTCAGGGCAAAGCTTCAACAAAACAAAATTAATCAACATTCTAGTTTCTTAAAGTTTTGACTTCGCCCTGCAGTTTTCCTATTTTATTTACTCTTTAGAGTCTTTGGGTAGCTTTCTCCCCACCCCCCCACCCCCCACCCCACCACAGTCATTTGTAGTTACTATAGGCAGAAGATTGGTCTACAGGGGTATCACACTACCATTCTGGAAATGGAACTTGAATGGGTATGATTTTGACAGAGTAAGTGGGAACCCCAGATGGGATCTTTCATAGGCTGACTGATGCCATCAGATTAGATTTGTTAATACATTCTTTGTATTAAAGATATTCGCTGTCTTATGACCTCCATCATTTCTGATGAGAAATCCATAGTCTGGGTTTATGGCTGCAGTAATAGGTTATCCATATATGTTTGGAGTGCTTTACTAATCAGACTACTTGTTGCCTATTAATATTATAGGCTCAGTACACCCACAAACACATAACATATGGTTAGGTATATCAAAGCATGAAAAGCGAGTGCCCTTTACTCTCTTTATTGGAACAAAGTGAAATATTCATGAAAATATATCTAATTAAAAGGTTCATTTAAAAATTTACTGATTTATAATAGCTGAGAATGTGAATCTGTGTAGGAATATAGTGCCTCATACCAAAGATATCACCTTTCTTATTAATCACCACTGAGTATTCCTTTGTTTTTGTTTAATTTTTCAGTTTTATTTTCAGTTGATAAATAACAATTGTATGTATTTTGGAGTACAGTGTGATGTTTCAATGCATGAAAGCATTGTGGAATGATTAAGTCAGACTAGTATATCTGTCACCTCAAATACTTATCATTTTTTTTTTTTTTATTTTGAGTTGGAGTCTCACTCTGTCACCCAGACTGGAGTGCAGTGGCCGCTCCTGGCCACCGCAGCCTCGACCTGCTGGGCTCCGGGGATCCTTCCGCCTCAGCCTTCCAAGTAGCTGGAACTACAGGCGCGCGCTACCACACCCGGCTGATTTTTGATTTATTGTAGAGATGAGGTCTTGCCAAGTTGCCCAGGCGGGTCTCGAACCCGCGGGCTCAGGCAATTCACTCACCTCAGCCTCCCAAGGCGCGGGATTACAGGCTGAGCCACCGAGCCCGGCTTATTTATCATTTCTTAGTGGTGAGCACATTTAAAATCCTCTCTTAGCTTTTTTGAAATATGCAATGCATTATTATTAACTATAGTCACTGTGGTGTGCAGTGGAATACCAGAATTTATTCCTTCTATTTAACAAACTGTGTACCCATTGATCAACAGCTCCTCTTTCCCTGTCACCCACCTCTAGTAACCTCCATTCTACTCTTTATCTTTATGAATTTCGTCTTTTTAGATTCTACATGTAAGTAAGATAATACAATATTTGTCTCTCTGTACCTGGCTTATTTCACTTAACATAATAACCTCTAGGCATTCATGTTGTTGCAAATGACAGCATTTCCTGTTTTTTAAAGGCTGAATAATATTCTGTAATGTACATGTATCACATTTTAAAAATCCATTCTTCCATTGATGGGCACTTAGATTGTTTCTGTATCTTGGCTGTTGTGAATAATGCTACAGTGAGCATGGGGGTGCAGGTGTCTCTTCGACAAACTGATTTTAATTTCTTTGGGTACATACCCAGTAATGGGTTTGCTGGATCATATGGTAATTCTAAGCCGGGTGCAGTGAGTGGTTCATGCCTGTAATCCCAGTACTTTGGGTGGCTGAGACGAGAGGATTGCCTGAGCCCAGGAGTTTGAGACCAGCCTGGGCAACATGGTGACACCTTGTCTCTACAGTAAATAAAATAAAATAAAAATTAGCTGAGTAGGGTGATGTGCACTTGCTGTCCCAGCTACTTGAAAGTCTTGAGGTGGAAGGATTGCCTGAGCCCAGCCGGTCCAGGCTGTGTTAGTCATGGTCATGCCACTGCACTTCAGCCTGGGCAACAAAGTGAGACTGACTCTAAAAATATGTATATATGTTTTTAGTTTTTTGAAGAACCTGTATTCTGTTTTCGAAAATGGCTTTACTAATTTACAGTGCCACCAACAGTGTATAAGAGTTTTCATTTCTCCACATTCTTGCTGACACTTACCTTTCATCTTTTTGATAACCAATCTAACAGGTGTGAGGTGATCTCTCCTTGTGGTTTTAATTTTTATTTCATGTATCTTTTAGGCCATTTGTATGTCTTTTTTTGAAAAATGTCAATTCAGGTCCTTTGCTCGTTTTTATTTATTTATTTTTTGTTATTGAGTAGTTTGAGGTACTTGGATATTTTGGGTATTATCCTTTTATCTGATGTATGATTTACATATATTTTCTCCTAAGCTGTGGGTTGTCTCTTCACTCTGTTAATTGTTTGCTGTGCATAAGCTTTTTAGTTTGTAACTTCATTTGTCTGTTTTTACTTCCATTGCTTGTGCTTTCGGGGTTAAATCCAAGAAATCACTGCCCAAACCAATGTCAAGGAGCTTTCCCCCTGTGTTTTATTTTAGTAGTTTTATAGTTTCAGGTCTAACGTATAAGTCTTTAATCCATTTTCAGTTGACTCTTGTATAAAGGATGAGATAGGGGTCCATTTTCACTCTTGGCCATTAAGTTTTCCCATCATCATTTATTGAAGAGACTGTCCTTTTTTCCATTGTGTGTTCTTGGCAACTTTGTAGAAAATCAGTTAACCTGATGTATGGGCTTATTTCTGGGCTCTGTATCTTATTCCATTGGTTGATATGTCTGTCTTGACACCAGTACTGTACTTTTACTATAGCTTTGCAATATATTTTGAAATCCTGTAGAATGGTGCCCCCAGGTTTATTTTTTTTGGTCAAGACTGCTTTGGCTATTTTGTGTGTGTGTGTGTGTGTGTGTGGTTCCATACAAATCTTAGGATTTTGTGTGTGTGTGTGTGTGTGTGTGTGTGTGTGTGTGTGTATGTGAAGAATGACATTAGAATTTTGATAGGGATTGCATTGAATCTATCACTTTGAGTAGTATGGACGTTTTGACAATATTTGTTCTTCCAACTCATGAACACAGGATATCTTTCCATATAGTTGTGTTGTCTTTGATTTCCTTTCTCAGTGTTTTATAGTTTTCAGTGTACAGGTCTTTCATTTTGGGGGTTAAATTTATTCCTAAATATTGTATTTTTTATTGTAAATGTAATTTTTTTCTTAATTTCTTTTTCAGATAGTTTGTTGGTAGTATATACAAATGCTACTGATTTTTGTAAGTTGGTCTTGTATCCTACAACCTTACTGATTTGTTTATTAGTTCTGAAAATTTTTGGTGTAGTCTTCAGGATTTTCTCTCTATACTATCATGTAATCAGCAAACAGAGATGTTTTAACTTTATCTTTTCCTATTTGAATGTCTTTTACAGACAATCCCCATCTCACAGGGTACACCTTGTGGTTTTTCAACTTTACAATGGTGCAAAAGTTATATGCATTTAGTAGAAACCATACAAGTACCCATACAACTATTCTTTCACTTTCAGTACAGATCAATACTTATTCTAAAATAGGTCCTACATTAGATGATTTTGTCCAGGTGTAGGCTAATGTAAGTGTTCTGAGCATGTTTAAGATAGGCTAGGCATACCTATGATGTTTAGTAGCTTAAGCTGGTGAACTTACAATGTTTTCAATTCCTGATGAGTTTATTGGAACTAACCCCAATGGAAGTCAAAGAGCATCTGTAGTTCCTTGTCTTGCCTAATTGCTTTGGGTAGGCCTTCTGGTACTATGTTGGGCAGAAGTGGTGAGAGTGGGTATCCTTGTCTTGTTGCTGGTCTTAGGAAAAAAGCCTTCAACTTTTCACCATTAAGAATATTAACTGTGAGTCGGGCTTGGTAGCTCAGCCTGTAATCCTATGCTTTGGGAGGCTGAGATGAGTGAATTGCCTGAGTCCGCGGGTTCGAGACCTTCCTGGGAAACTTGGCGAGACCTCATCTCCACAATAAATCAAAAACCAGCCAGGCATGGTAGTTCGCGCCTCTAGTTCCAGCTACTTGGAAGGCTGAGGCGGAAGGATCGCCAGAGCCCAGCAGGTCGAGGCTGCGGTGGCCGGGAGCGGCCACTGCACTCCAGTCTGGGCGACAGAGTGAGACTCCAACTCAAAAAAAAAAAAAAAGAATAT
>CAUYQG010229221.1:0-12793 GCA_963574415.1 Tarsius wallacei | reverse complement strand
ACCTTTCCCACTAAAAGGCCTTATTTTTGTATGTGAGAACTATGCCTTATAATCTTATTGAATTACTGTCATCACCAGTTTGCTTATTCAGTGTGTACATTTGCTTATAGAGTACCACATCATTCCTGTGTCTGCTAACATATGGAGTTTGTATATGAAGTATCAGCAAGCAACACCATGTATGGGGTGTCAAAAAAATGTATACACATCTTAAGCGACGATATCTATGAATTCCTTTTTGAAGTTGAGTTAAATTACAGTAGCAATGTGTAGTATGATGTTTGCTCAACCATGTTTTTGCCATTTTCTTTGTCCTGCCTATCGTATGGTGATACTAGCATTCATTTGACTAATGACATCTTTTGACTTAAAATGTGTGTACATCTTTTTGGCACCCCCTGTATATTTATCCTTTTTCCCCCCTAATTTTAGAGATCATGTAAGAGCAATAAATTCCATTTTTGAGTCAAAGTATTTGCTGGCAAAGATTGTGCTTCTGTAGTCTGTTGAAGACTTACAATTGCATATCCTAATCTTCTAATGCCATCTTTCATAAAACTACTTCCATCTGTAAAGCATTTCCCATCAGGATTGTCTAGAGGTGAATTTTTAAGATCTGGCCTATTGGAACAGACTTGGTTTATGGTTTCTATGCAACGATACATTAATTCTAATTCTACCCCTAGGTGTAGTAGGGTAGAAGGGTTTAGAGTTTGACAAAGCTTGAGAATTATTTTGGGGTAATCTAATAGGTGGGCTTGATATTTAGTTAGGTGTCCTTTGGTCAACCATTGATGTCCCTTGATTTCTAAGACTCCCTGAACTTAGTGAGTGGTCTGGACTTCAAGGGGTTATCCTAAAGTAAACTTAGTATTTTCTTCCACTGAAAGTGTGACAGCAGCCACAGCATTTAAACATCCTGGCCAGCCAGCAGCTACAGAATCTGTTTTGAAAAGTAAGCTCCTGGTCAAGGAGTTGTCCCTAAAGTTTGACAAGCACTCCCAAGGTTAGTCCCTAAAGTTTGACAAGCACTCCCAAGGTTATGCCCTTTTTTTCAGACACAAAAAGAGAAAAAAAATTGTCTAAGTTAGAAAGTCCCAAAGCGGGGCTGTGGTCAATAAATTTTTGAGAATTTGAAATGCTTTTTGCTGTTTCCCTGTCCAGACAAAGGGTTTCTGTTCCATTCCTTTCAAAGCTTCATAGAGCAGTTTAACAATAAGCCCAAATCCAGGGATTCAGAGCCTGCAAAACCCTGCCTGGGATGTTCTAAGTTGTTTTTCTGTCATGGAGGCTTTACCTTTAAAGTGACCTCTTTTCAGTCAGCAGACAGGGTTCAATTTCCTGGAGTCAAAATATAGCCTAAATATTTGACTCATCTTAGAAATCTGAGTGTTTTATGGGGATATTCAGTATTCTCTCTTTTCTAAAAAGTTGAAGACTTGAATAGTATTTCTATCAGAGTCCCTTTTTGGGGCTATAGATTAGAATGCCATCTATATATTGAAGTATGTCCCTGTTCTTCTAATGAAGCTTTCTTAGTTCCAGGGCTAGAACATCTTCAAATAAGTGGGAGCTGCCCCTGAAACCCTGGGGCAGTGCAGTCCCAGAGTACTATTGGATTATGTGAGTTCCAGGGTCAGTCCATTCAAAGTCAAACAAATAATGTAAACCTGGATGTAAGGGAATACATAAAAAAGCATCTTTGAGGTCCCAGTATAGTAAGCCATTTAGTTTCTCCTGGTATTTGGATTAATAGCATATATGGATTGGGGACTGTTGTATGAATGGGCCCTATGGCCTCACTGACAGCTCTAAGGTCTCAAACTAGATGGTATTCCCCATTAGGTTTTAGTATAAGGAGAGTGGGAGTATTGCAAGGAGGTTGACATGGAGTTAAGATTCCATGTCAATTTTTCTAGAAGAGGTTGGAGCCTGTATTGCCCCTGGTTTGAGAAGATATTGTTTCCTATGTGGAAATTTGTCTTTTTAAGAAAATGACCATAAATTTGGCATGTAATACCTTTCCTGGGACTCCTTGATCTCATGCTTGAGAAGCAATCTGATGTAAGATTTCAGGGGGTGTTGAACCTTCCTGTGTAACCTCAAACAGAATGAGCATTGCCAACAAGGAGGGGGATTCTATAACTACTTGGTACAGGGTGGCTCCAAGGACAGTCAAGAAATCTCATGCCAGCAAAGAGGTGGGATATTTTGCCATGATTATAAACTCACAGGTTATTAAATGGTTCCCCCATTCTGCAACTAAAAGGTAGAGTCAAGCGTTTTCATTTTGGAAACCCATCAACCCCCATGTTTGTATAGTTTTTGGGGGATAAGGGTCCAGATTGACTATTAAGAACAGAGTAAGGCTGGGCACGGTAGCTCAAGCTTGTAATCCCAGCAATTTGGGAGGCCAAGGCGAGAGGATTGCCTGAGCCCAGGAATTCAAGACCAACCTGGGCAACTTGGTGAGACCTCATCTCTACAATAAATCAAAAATTAGCCAGGTATGGTAGCGTGTACCTGTAGTTCTGGTTACTTGGAAGGTTGAGGCAGAAGGACCGCCTGAGCCCAGCATGTCAACACTGGGGTGGTCATGAGCGTGCCACTGCAGTCCAGCCTGAGCGACAGAGTGAGACTCTGACTTCAAAAAACTAACAAACAAGCCTGGCTCGGTGGCTCAGCCTGTAATCCCGCGCTTTGGGAGGCTGAGATGAGTGGATTGTCTGAGCCCGTGGGTTCGAGACCCGCCTGGGCAACTTGGTGAGACCTCATCTCTACAATAAATCAAAAATTAGCCGGGCATGGTAGCACGTGCCTGTAGTTCCAACTACTTGGAAGGCTGAGGCGGAAGGATCGCCGGAGCCCAGCAGGTTGAGGCTGCGGTGGCCAGAGGCTGCCACCGCACTCCAGTCTGGGTGACAGAGTGAGACTCCAACTCAAAAAAAAAAAAAAACTAACAAACAAACGAACAAAAACCAGAGTAAGTTGTCCTCATATCAATTAAGAAATCAATACTGCCGGGTGCAGTGGCTCACTCCTATAATCCCAACACTTTGGGAGGCTTGAGGTGAGAAGATTGCCTGAGCCCATGGATTCGAGACCAGTCTAGGTAACTTGACAAAAACTCATCTCTACAATAAATCAAAAAAAAAAATTAGCTGCGCAGTGTGGTGGCACCTGCCTGTTGTTCCAGCTACTTGGAAGGCTGAAATGGAAGGATTGCCTGAGCCCAGCAGGTCGAGGCTGTGGTGGCGGAGAGCGTGCCACTGCACTCCAGTCTAGGCAATGGAGTGAGACTCCGACTCAAAAGAAGAAATCAATACCATTGCCTGCTATATTAAAGATCACCCTAGTTTCCTCTGTTGTAATGACTATGCCTCTAGTGGGAGCCACCAGGCACCTCCGGCCCCTTCATCTCTAGGCTATAGCCATCATGGTCTCTGGAGTCCTCTTCTCCCTTCAGAGCTGAGGACAACCCCTCATCCAGTGGCCTTCCTGTTTGCAACAAGGACAGGGTCCAGTTGGGTTACCCTGATGGGAATAATTTTTATTCCAATGTCCTGGTTTCCCAAATCTAAAGTAGTTGTTATCATTACCTGGTTTCTTATTAGTTTGGCTGGGCTTTTAGCCAGCCTGATCTCTTAGGTGAGCCTGAGGTTTCAGAGCAGTGCTAGCAGCAACTGCTATCATTTGGGCCTGTTACTTGTCCTTTCTTTTATTAGGATGGATCCTTTTAACCTCCTCAGCTTTTTCTCAGTTGTTGAATATCTCAAAAGTTAAATCTAACATCCAGTTTATAGGAATGTGGGGTTCCATTGCTAACTTTTGAAGTTTTTTTTACCAACAGCAGGGGCTGATTGGCTGATAAACTGGGTGCTCAACACAAGGACCCTCTGTGGTACTGGGGTCACAACTGGTACACTTTCTAAGGGCTTCCACCAGTCATCTCCGAAACAGAACTGAATTTTCATCTTTCCATTGAGTAATTTCTCTAATTTTATTATAACTTTTGGCCTGCTGGTTCTTCTTTTCATTCCCTCTAAAAGGCAGTTCACCATAGATCCCTGTGTCTCGCGTTGGCCTGTCCTTATTGATAGTTCCATGAGGGGTCTTGGTTAGGTACTTATGTTGGCCCTACAGCATACTGACTGGGCTGTCTAGCTGCTAGGCCATTAGCATAGACTTGTGCCTCGGTCCAAATGTGATGTTTTTCTTCCGGAGGATAGAAAATAGACAGAATAATATAGATATCACCACAAGTTAGTTCAAATGAAAGTGAGAGGTCCTGAAACTATTCCATGAACTTAGTAGGGTCTTCTGAAAATGTGAGGCTCTGTCTACACTGAGCTAAATCAGACATGGAAAATGGCATGTGGACATGAATACTTCCGACATCTCCACTGGCTACTTCTCTGAGGGGATATAGCTTAGAATGGCCTGGAAGTTATGAAGCTCCACTTCAAATCACCCCTCTGGGCTTCGTTTCTCCAGGAGGGAAAAGTAAATTGGAAGGTGGGGAGGAGACTAACTGGAGAAGAAAGCCCTGATGAATCTGGACTGGAAATGGTTGGTAGCACTCCCTGCTGTTCTGGAGTCCTTGGCATAGAGCTAAGACCAGGTGGTGGTTGGGAGTACGGAGGCTCTGTCTACACTGAGCTAAATCAGACATGGAAAATGGCATGTGAACATGAATACTTCTGACATCTCCGCACTTAAAATAGGCTCAAATAAAATGTCTGGTTCTCTATGTGGTTTATCTATAGAGGTGTGGGCATAGCAAAGGTGATTGTTTTTCCAGAGGTAAAGATCTCCATGTAGAGATATGAATGTCTGAACATATGGGATTTCTGTCCATTTTTCCTGGCATTTGCAGAAGAGACCTAACTGCAAATAGTATTATCATTATCTGGCCAAACCGCCTCTGAATCTAACTTATATTGAGACCAGATGGTGTTACAGAAGTAAATAAGTATCTTTTTCTTGATACTAATTTAAAGCTATCCCAGTTTTTAAGAATGAAACCTCAGGGGTGTCAGTGGGGGTTAAAGAAGTGTTTTCCATGATGAATGTGAGGATTCTGTCAATCTAAATAAGGGGGAAAAAAGAAGTAACTTCAAAGTCTTCCATGGGAAGACTTAGAGCTCAACTGGGGAATCAAACGTCCCCATCCTTTACATAGGCACTGTGGCATCCAGGAATCCCTAGAGTCCTGTGATGTTTTCTGACAAAGCCATGGAGGCAGGTGTCCCTATCCTTTGGCTAGCCATGTACCCAGGCATCCCTGGGGCCCTAGTGTTACCCAGACATCTGCAGCCTCTGGGGCTTTAGGTAAGAGAGGATTCTATTAGGTCATGCAATCCAAACTATGTACCTTTTTCTAAACTTGGTTGCCTTGTGGTAATTTCTGAACCATTTGTCCAATAAAGTTTGCCAGGACACAGATACCTTGAAGGGCTCTCCACAGAGACAATGATAAATTACCCAGAAGTCCAAGTGAGCCCATGTGGAGTGAATCAGAGCAGTTTACAAGTTGTCTCAATATGCAGCCGTTTCCAGCTCTATTCAAAAGCAGGGGTTGAGCCGGGCACAGTGGCTCAAGCCTGTAACCCCAGCACTTTGGGAGGCCAAGGTGAGGGGATTGCCTGAGCACACGGGTTCAAGAACAGCCTGGGCAGCCTGGTGAGACCTCATCTCTATAATGAATCAAAAAATTAGGCAAGCGTGGTAGCATGCACCTGTAGTTCCAGCTACTTGGAAGGCTGAGGCAGGAGGATCAAGATTGCCGGAGCCCAACAGGTTGACGCTGGGGTGGCTGTAAGCATGCCACTGCACTCCAGCCTTGGCAACGGAGTGAGAATCCAACTAAAAAAAAAAACAGAGGTTAGGGACCTGATGGTTGGGGGCTCCACATACATAACAAATTTCATTCCAGTGTCTCACCTCATCACAATTAAAAACAAGCCAGAGCCTAGAGCAGGGAAAGGACTGACAAAAAATATGTTGCACAAGAAATAGTTGTTCCCCAAAATAAAAGAAAAAGGAGAAAAAGAGATTACCCATAGTGAAAGGAAAACCTGACTTCCAAGAGTTTAGTCATTTCGTGACCCGACATTTCTTCTGCCACCTCCACAAGTTTTCTGTCAGGGGAAATCTGGAAACATCTTGATTTACTCGGTGTAGGCGTGAGCCATCCCACCTCCGTAAATCACCCCTCAGGGTGAGCCAGGAGTCCAGCAGGAGAGAACTGAGAATTCCGGATTGGAGGGAGTTTGCTGTAGACGTTCTTGGACAGTCATGAAAATGAAAGGAAGAAAGTTAGACAGAAAAACAGAGGTCATTAACCTGTCAGATGATGGAGGTCTTCATGACTAGTCTCTGGGCTGGCTCACCACAAAGATGATAGTGGCAGTCTCGGGAAAGATCACCTCCATGAGAGAGAAACAGCGTTATCCAGTTAGGCCCAGTGTACTTCTGCGAATGACTTCTTGGGGAGTTGGACGTGTCTTCCCGAGAGGTGGAATCCTCCACTCATACTTGGGACCAGGCTTTTGACTCTGTCACAGCAAAGAATTCAAGGACAAATCACAGAAAGTAAAGGAAGGAACTTTGATTTGAAATGAAAGAACGGAACACATCTGAGAAAGGGGAGTGAGGGTAATCTCAAGAGAGATGCATTTGAGGGTAGGGAGTGCTGGCTTTCATCTAGGTTTTTTGTTTTAGTCTCATATCCTACAAGCCTTAGGAAGTTTGTGTCAGTTTCAATCCACAGAAAGTTTGTGTCAGTTTCATACTAGTTACAAATCACAGGAAATTTTTAACCTCTGCTTAGCAATTCTCTATCCTTCTCCCTCATGCCAGAGCCAGCAAGCCTGCCTCATTTAAAGTATTTTCCAGTATAGAAATCGTAATAAGGGTTATTGAGGTCAAGACACCCACTATGGGCTAGACACTACACTAAATAATCTCATTTATGTTTGTATTACAACCTAAAGATGTAGGTGTTATCATACCCATTTCCTATATGAGAAAACAAAGTCAAAGAAAAGTTAAATTGGGCACATAAGAAGGTTTAAACTGAGTTCTACTTGTCTTCAAAATTGACTTTTCATTAAGCCATGAAGCCGTACACCTTTCAGTAAGGAACAGATTGTCTTTAGCTTTCAAATATAGGGCTCATGTACTTATACCTTCTATTTAACCACAAACACTTGGTGAGGAAGCTGCTTCTCATTCTCTTTTAATATATAGAACAGTAGGAGATGAATTTTGACTGCCTGTCTGAAGGCACGAGAGTACCTGTCTTGGACTCAAAACATCTGAGACTGCATCCTAACTCTGTGAGCTTAGAAATCTACTTATACTTTCTAAGCCTGTTTCTCCATATGCAAAAGGGGATGCAAAAGTGTCTATTTCACAGGGTTGTGGAGAGTTAAATGATGCTATTGCATGAGCAAGCAATATGCCTGCAGTGATGCTTGGCAGAAGCCAAGCATGCAAAGAAACAGTAGCTCTTGTTTTAATAATGTATCATGTTGGTGCCCATCATAATTGCATGGGAAGCCCTATTTAAGTTTAGCTTGGACATCACGGTCTCTTGAGAACTTTCCTTTCACAATAGGACTCAAGAGTCAAATACCACATGTTCTCACTTATAAGTGAGAGCTAAACACTGTGTATGAATGGAAATAAAGATGAGAACAACAGACAAAGGGGATTCCTAAAGAGAGGAGGGAGGGAAAGAGGGCCAGGGTTGAAAAACTACCTATTGGGTACCATGCTTACTATTTGGGTAACAATTTCAGTAGAAGTCCAAACCTCAGCATCACACAATATACCCATGTAACAAACTTGCACATGGACTCCCTGAATTTAAACAAAATAAAAAGAAAAAATTAAAAGGAAAAAAGAGAAAACCTTGACTGGAAAATCTTTGGAATGGCAAGTCTACCTACTACTCTTACCTGATTTATATGAGAAAGTATTCTAAACATAGAACTGACATGAATTACCACAATAGACAATCAAGGCTTCTCACCCAATTTCTATCATTGAGCCAGTTCCCAGACCCCTTAAATGAAGGGAAGACAGTCTTCTTGATGAAGGATCTCCTTATGCAAATAAAAATTCTAAAACTAATCATTTAAACTTTCTTCCTAACCCTCCCCAAATGAACCTTCAGCCATTTACCAGGGTCACTGTAAAAGAGGGGGAAAATAATTAGTATAAAAATGTGACCTTGTTCTTCTGCTTGGGATTGAATTTGGTACCATTGTTCCAGACTCATTGTCTCATCATACTTTCTGACACAAAGCAAGATGAAAGCTCTGTTGCGATCTTGACTTTTATATTTGTAGTGATAAATTTTGCAGAAAGCCCTACTGGCAAGTCATCTTGTGTGGAATCCTTTGGTTAAGGTAGAATTTTGTAACACTGGGCCCTTGTACACAATCATGTTTCACAGGAGACTGATGTCTGTCAAAATCATTGACAATGCTATATTATTTTCCTATTGCTACTGTAACAAATTGCCACAAACTTAGTGACTTATAATGACACAAATTGGTTATCTTACAACTCTGCAATCAGAAATCCAAAACGGGTTTCACGAGGCTAAACCTAAGGTATCATGAACAAGACTACATTACTTTTGAAGACTCAAAAGAAAAGACGGTTTTCCTGCCTTTTCCAGCTCCTAGAGACTTCTGCATTCCTTGCCTTTTTTAAAGAATCTATAAAGGCGTCTTCATAATCGTTCTAGTTGGTTGAAAAACTGACACATATTTTTATCCTCATGAAGTCAAACAGATTTAGTAGATTTTTTAATCTTGGAGTTTGGATGGGGGAAGGGGAAGTTTTGACCCTTTTTGTGTTGGTGTATCCCAATATATTACAGTATTACAGCCAGTATCTGTTACAATCTGTTTTAGTCATTCTAGGTTTAGGATAATGCAATTGTAAAGTTGAGAATCATTTATAGGTCACCTAAGTGAACCTGCTATCTAGAAGTATCCTCTACAACAGTGCTTTTCAAACTTTAATATGCACATGAATCACCTGGGGACTGTTAAAGTTGCAGATTTTGATTTAGTAGGTCCAGAATGGAGCCTGAGATCCTGCATTTCTTTCTTTTCTCTTCTTTTCTTTTTTTTTAAAGCTGGATTTATTGAGAGGACAGAAAAGCTCCCACAGTGGGAGGGGACCCGAGGGGGTTGCCCGATCCTGCATTTCTAATAAGCTTCCACGATGCTGGTGGTCCAGGGACCACACTTTGAATAGCAAGGCTCTAAAGCATTCCTGACAGATATTGCAGCCTTGGGGATGATTCTATTATTGTCTCTTTGTATTCTGGTAATTTCACTTGTCAGGTTCACAAATAAGTAGCTACTGGACCAAAACAAAACTAAAGCATACCCCAAAACTTGTCTGATTTTCAAAACTTGTAAACCAAAAGGCCATTGCAATTGAAGGAAACTTTAAAAAATTGAAAGTATGTGTAAAGTGTGAAGAGTCTTATATTAAGTATATAAATTAAAAATATATATGCACATATATATTTCTGTATATATATATATAAACACACACATATGTGTGCATCTGTCTCTATATAGAGAGAGATTCTACATTCATATTAAACAATACAATTGTGAAAACCTCAAGTTATATAATATTTTATAGTACTGATTCAACCTGAACATCTTTCTTTACATTAATTTTTTTTTTTTTTTTTTGAGTCTCAGTCTGTCGCCCAGACTGCAGCCTCGACCTGCTGGGCTCCAGTGATCCTTCTGCCTCAGCCTTCCAAGTAGCTGGAACTACAGGCGCGCACTACCACGCCTGGCTAATTTTTTGATTTATTGTAGAGATGAGGTCTCGCCAAGTTGCCCAGGCAGATCTCAAACCCACAGTCTCAGGCAATCCACTCACTCTCAGCCTCCCAAAGCACAGAATTACAGGCTGAGCCCCCGAGTCCGGCTTACATTAATTTTTATTAGAAAATTAAAAATTGAAGAACGAAAATTTGGACTGTTCTATAAATACAAGCATGAGTCTAAATGTAATATTGCCAGCCCTTTTAAGTTAAGGAAACTGATAGCCAGTTTCAAACTTTGGTTGCATTGAATGGCGTTGAAGTGGATCATGCCACTAATGCTAACTTTAAAGCTACAGTCACTGATTTTAATAGTTAAGTCTAGCTACTGCACATACTTACCACCCTAATTCTTATTTAATATTTGTAAGTTATTACTTTGGAGAAACCTAGCTATGCAAGGACAATTATAGTATATCAAAATCCATTGTAAGTGATTATTTTAATCACTCTGAACCAACAGGGACACATAGACGTTCAGACAAAAAACAACTAATTATAATGACAGCGCCAAAGTGAAGCTGTGACAGTTACAAAACCAATTTAAAAGTTTTTTGACAGCCACAGCTAAAAGCTTTGTTTGGACCTTTCAGTAATAACAGTTTACTTAAGACATAAATCCACAGCTAAGGAAAATAGAAAGAGAAAGTTGTGGCTTTTCTGTCATGCAGATGAAATGGAAATCAGTTGAAATGTTTTTAATAGAACATTATGTTGGAAAAAGTATAGAAAAGGAATAATAGTTATGGAATTTGACTCTCACAATGCAAGAAAGACTAAATAACAATAAAAATTCTAATGAGAAAAGAAACTTGCCAACCAATGTGCTTATCTCTGTTATGAAGGTCAGTAGTTCCTGCAAGTTAATTGATGTGCATAAAAACATGTTGATTGGCAGTTCTGGAATTTGATTTTGTATTACCTATAAAATAAAGGCAAAGGCAAATGGATATAAGAATGCATGAATAGCCATGGTGACAGGAAGCCTTACTAAAAACCTGCTCTCCCAATGGCCTTGACATCTCTCAAATTTTCAGACAGTTATCACTTTTTGTTCATCTCTCATGATTTGGGACTTAGTCCAAATATTGACTCATTTAAAATTGGTAACAACTCTATGGAGCAGGTACCATTATCTCCACTTTAACGATGAGAAAACGGAGGCACAGAGAGGTTTAAGTACCTTGCCTAGGGCCACATCCCAGTGAATGGTGGAGTTTCAGCTCTAGGCAGTGTAGCCCAGAGCCTGTGTTTATTAATGAGGACTGAAGGATAAGCATGACCCCGTGAAACACTTACATAGAGGCATAGCGACCGTGGCAGTGCTCAGAGGAGAATCTTTTTTCTCTTACCCCATTTTCAGACCGTGCTTTCATTGGGCTTTTTTGGTTGTAAAGACTGAAAAATTCTCAGGTGAGATCAAACATTCAGGGGCATGTCTCCCCAAGTAACAACAAGAAATTACACCTCAGGAAGAGGATGTGTTGGGATGCTAGTCCCAAGGGACATAGCTCAGTGGTTTGTTGTTGGGTGCTCAGTTTCTTTTCATGGGTCAGCTTCTTTCTCCTCCTTCTGCTGTCCAGGGCCTTCAGCCTCTACTCTCTCGGTTTAGATATTCTTTACCCCACAGTGGGTAATGTGTCCCAGAATGAATTTAAATAGTTTTGTGTTCAGAGCCTGGTTCTGCTGTTTACCTGCTGTATGACCTGGACAAGTGGCTTAGTTTCTCTGAACTCTCTGTGAAATGTAGGCAGTATATCTCACCATGTAGAGGGGATTTAAAAAGATAAAATAAATAACACACATACAATGTGAACTGGAACACACTAAGCATTCATTACATGGTAGCCATTTCAATCGTATTCATTATTTTTAATGTCTAATTATCTCCATATCAATGTAGGCAGCAGACTTGGATTAGATAAACTTGGGTTTAAATATTGGGTCCATCTTCAATACTTGTGTGACAATGGGAAAAATTATTTAGTGTCTTTGAGCCTCGGTGTTCCTAACTGTAAAATTAGAATAATGTCCTAGAGCTGCTATGAATTAATTTATGTAAAGCACCTAGACAACTCCAGACACATAGTAAATACAAAATATACATCAGTTATTTGTAGTTGTAGTATGGTTTTCAACAAATATTTATGGAAATAGTAAGTTTTTTTTTTAAAGCCCTTAGATTACTCCCAACTTTTCAGTTTCATGATAATTTCTAAAATGTTTTTATCCATAGTAGTTTTCTCTCTTAACACAAAATAAAGCAATACTTGTTCTATCTTAGCAGCTTTTTTAAAATTTTTATTTTTAAAATTTTAAGATTCAAGATTAGGTATACAAATAGTCATTGTACAGGTAAAGTTTGGGCCTCACTTTGGTCCCCACTTCACCCAGTTTGAGATCAGGTACACTTATTGATGAGGTGTGCCCCCCACCGCCCGTCCCCTGGCAGTTTCCCACTACTGTCAATCCCTTTCTTATAGTATTATGATAATTGTTCAGGGTCTGCTTATGAGTGGTCACATGTGGTACTCAGTTATTTGTTTCTGTGATAAATCACTGAGTATTACAGACTCTAAATACATCCAAGTTACTGTGAAGTTCACAATTGTGTCCTTCTTTATGACTGTGTAATATTCCATCATGTATATGTACCACAAGCTTTTTATCCAGTCCAGTTGTGATGGACAGCATGGTTGGTTCCATGTTTTTGCTGTTGTGAATAATGCTGCAATAAACATGCCTGTGCAGGTATCTTTTTCATTTATTTGAGTTCCTCCAGGTATATTTCCAGAATGGGGATTGCTGGGTCATATGAAGGTTGATTTTTATGTCTTTTAGGAATTGTCACACTGTTTTCTACAGAAGTTGTACTAGATTACAACGCCCACCAACAGCATAGAAGTGTTTCCTCTTCTCTGC
>CAUYQG010229220.1:0-19299 GCA_963574415.1 Tarsius wallacei | reverse complement strand
ACCAAACTTGCATAAGTCCCATTTGATCATGGTGTATAATCCTTCTTATACGTTGATGTATTTGGTTTGGTGGTATTCTGTTGAGGATTTTTGTAGGGATGATGAAGATATTCTAGAATTGTTGTAATGGCTGTACAACTCTCTGAATATGCTAAAAACCACTGAGTTGTGGTTAATTAAATGGATGAACTGCATGGTATGTGAATTGTATCTTAAAGCTGTTAAACAAAACTAGTGAGTGAGCATGCCCCCAGGAGGTAGGGTGCAGTGCAGACACACAGGAAGAGTGGTGACCACTCCAGTCAGTTTGGCAGAGCTGAAAAGACTTAGAGGGAAGCGCAGGCTTCTTGAGGTAGTTTTCCCATCCTCATCCTTGAGATTGACCTTATTGCCAAGCTCTGACCATTACTTTGGAGACTTTGTTTCTTGAAAGTATTTATCTTAGAGAGTTTGTCAGGCCTGTGCAAGCAAGGCAACCAGAAGTTGTCAAAAACATGAGGAAGAGATGAGCTGCCTGTGTCTCTCTTGTATTCCCACAAATTGTTCATTTCAGAGGAGGGCTTGTGTGCCCTCCTGCGCCTGCTCCTTCCATGGACATCTGCTCTCTGGAGCCCCATGAGCTGAGTGTAGAGGATGCCAGGTGTGCAAGGTCACACAGTAAATACACAGCAGAGGCAGAGTTCTGGAGTAGTTCTTCAGGTTTATTCTACATATCAGATGACTCTTAACTCTTCTGGGAGCTGGGCCAAAGATTCCCTACATGGAAATCAAATAATTATGGTTTTTCTCCCAAGGTGCCGGAAAATATGTGAATACTTTCTCTGGTAAATTTTTTCTTTTTGCCCACTGTCACTTTAGTTGCCATTAAGAGCTTATGGATTGAAAAGAAAACAAGGTAGCAAGCAGAAAACTCAATTTAGTTAGCAGAAGAACTCAAGTTTTTACTTCTGTTTTACATGTCTGTTGCTTACATGTGCCAGGCAATGTTCTTAACACCTTTAATGTATTCCTCTAATCCTCGCAACATTAAGAGATAGGTACAGTTGTCATCATCTCTGTTTTACAGATGAGGGTGGGTACTGAAGCCCAGAGAAGTCACCTAATTTACCCAAAGTTGCCACCCAGCTAGTGAATGAAGTACAAACCCATAAGTCTGGCTTCAGGATGTGTTCTCTTAACTACTGTGCCACACTAGCTCTCAGGAGCTTGTCTTCTAGAGTTGTGGTTTTAGATTAGTGATCTAATATGACTGGAAAAATAGTTCCAAGTCTGCAGGGTAGAATAAGTTAGATTTTTATGTCATGATACCCTGCAGAAATCACCATGTCTTCTGGGTGTGCTTTGCCTGAATATATCTGATACCCACTCCTGTATAACATAGTTTTGACATTTGCAAAAGGCCTCTAGGAAGCCGTTCCAGTAGGAGCTTGAAAGAACCTTAGCAGTTATTGATTCATCCTTGCCTTGAATATGAGGAAACTGAGTCACTCTCCTAAAGTGACCAAGTCTCTCCTGACTCTGACCAGTGCCCTCTTAAAATAATAGGAACATAGTTGGGCATGGGGCTCATGTTTGTAACCCCAGCACTTTGGGAGACTGAGTTGGAAGGATTGTTTGAGCCCAGGAGTTCAAGACCAGCCTGAGCTACATAGTGAGATCTTGTTTCTACAAACAAATTTAAAAAGTTAGTCTGACATGGTGGCATGTACTTGTAGTCCCAGCTACTTGGGAGGCTTAGGCAGAAAGATCACCTGAGCCCAGGAGATCGAGGCTGTGGTGAGCCTTGATCATGCCACTACACTCCAGCCTAGGTGACAGAGTGAGACCCTGACTAAAAAATAATACTAGGGACCTAATAATGACTGATGCTTCCTAACAATTGGGTGCTAGGCTTCTCTTGTTCTCCCATTCAGTCCTCATAGTAACCCTAGCTGTTCACTGCACGTAGTCCAAGGCCTGGTGAGGAGGTGCCTTGCCAGAGTCACACAGCCAACTCTTAATTTCAGAGTCCCCCGTCTTCTTAACTCTGCCCTTCCACCTGCCTAAGCATAAATTCTACTATGGACTGCATGACCCATGGAGATTTTTTTGTTAACTGGGTAGTAGAGCTAAGTGAGGTGAATTACCTGAAGCTCAAAATACGCTGCCTGACACATATCGAGTGTCTCATAAATGTGATTTCTCTGCTGTTGATGTTAGCAATAACGAGATAGGGTAACATGCAAATCTGTCAATAGATGTTGTATCTGCATCACTAAATATCAATTATGATGCCCGGTCAGTGTTAGAAAGTTGAACTTTAGGAAAGATTGTTCGTCTTTGAAAAATGGGGAAAATCCTTCAAAAAGTATCCTTCTCAGGCTTTCCACAGTGTTCCCTCATGAAATCTAGGCAGAAGAACCAAATAATGAAAGTCATTTGTGACTTGGAGAGTGCTGCACAATGCGTTGTCAGACATCTGCCCGGGCACTTTCTGAGGGGTCTGGTTAGTGACAGGAGAAAGGAATAAATGGGGAGGGGATGGATTATGTGACTGCATTGACTCTATTAGAATATTTTAAACTTCATGGCAAAGTTGATAAAAAAAGAATAGAACTGCAGCATCTATTTTTCTACGTTTCTAAGCTTGCCTGGTTCCTGGGAGTTTGGAGGGAGTTTTGCGGCCTATAAAGTCTCTGTTGTGGGCTCAGGGCCCAGTCTAAGGCTCTGTTACCTCAAGTCTGTTCAGAGCAGGCTTGAGGGGCAGAAATGTGTTTTTTCACAAGCCATGACTAACCCCTTTCTCCTGGTGGCTGTTTCAGCCTCCATTGTGTTCTCTCCTCTAGCCGCTCCTGAGGAGAATGGCCTGCCTCACATGTCAGCTAGGACCCAGCTGCCCCAGTCAATGAAGATTATGCATGAGATCATGTACAAACTGGAAGTACTCTATGTCCTCTGTGTGCTGCTGATGGGGCGTCAGCGAAACCAGGTGGGCTCCTCTCCAACATATCAGATCAGGGAAACCAGGAGCAAATGCTGCCTGAATGCTTGTGATGTGCCAGTGCTCCACTGTGCTTTCCCTCACAATGGCTCTTACTCTAGCCTGGCAAAGCTTAGGAGTTGTTTTCCTCCTTTCTGTTCTACACATAAGGAAACCAGGCTGATTCCAGAGCTCCAAGTCTTCCCTTTACCTTGCTATGGGCAGCATTTCCAGACAGCATTGGTGCACAGGGTAGGAGCAGGCAGCTTGCCTCAGGAACATGAAGACTAAAGGGTGGGTGACTGGCCAGACACCCTGTAGATGTGTCAGAGGAGTTGCCAGTCTGATGCAGGCTCAGGGTGGTGGGGCAGAGCCCTGAGCTATATCCACTTAAAAAGAAAACCCGGACAAGTATGGGGGGCTTCAGAAGTGCTGGAGTTCCCTGAACCTTGAAGCAGCCATTTCGCTTAGTCCATAGTCTAATATTATGCAGCTAACACTGGCCAGAGGCTGTGATTTCTGTATCCAAAGAAGAGGTCTGTGGGTGTAGAGGTTGTATGAATGTTTTTGGCAAGTTCTGGTCTCCTAAGATAAATGCATGCCCGTGATGGGGCAGACTTTGGATCCGGGTACCTGAATTAGGTGTCGTTTCTGCCATTGACCGCGCTTAGACTGGTCTGCTGAACTTCTCCTCCCCCTTATAAAATGGCTATAATTGAGCACTGGTGCTGGGCTCAGAGTTTTACGTATATTTTCTGACTTTATCCTTACAGCAACCTTGAGAAGGAATAATAATAGCTTTGTTTTATGTTATGTAAAAAAATTTCAATAGGTAAATAATTCCCATAATTCTATTTTAAGATACATATATTAGTGTCAATGAAGTATCTCTGCTCTCTGATCCTTGACATTCTGGTTCTTCCTCTTTTTTTTTTGAATTGGAGTCTCACTCTGTCGCCCAGGCTAGAGTGCAATGGTACACTCATGGCCACCCCAGAGTCAACCTGCTGGGCTCCAGCAATCCTTCGGTCTCAGCCTTCCAAGTAGCCGAAACTACAGGCACGCACTACCACTCCTGGCTAATTTTTTATTTATTGTAGAGATGAGGTCTCGCTAAGTTGCCCGGACTGGTCTTGAACTGCTCAAGCAGTCCACTTGCCTCAGCCTCCCAAAGTGCTGGGATTACAGGCTGAGCCACTGAGCCCGACCAGATCTTTTTTTTTTTTTTTTTAAGTCTTCACATACATTTTTATAGGAGATGTTGGAGTTTTATTTTTAGATAATCATATCTTGCTTCCAGTTGAAATGTATCCCTATGTAAAACATGGAGGGGTATTTTCATGTTAATGAGAGACAGTCCTTAAGGAACTTGCCTAAGATTACAGAGTTAAGATTACAAAAACAAGCACCTGTTGGAGCTAGAGAGACTCAGAGCGATCTGAATCCAAAACTCATGGTCCTAAGATAGGCCCTAACGTACATTATGACTTGGAGGATTATTGTGAGCATTGATGTGCAAAGTTAAAAAGGATATTTGTGTGTAGTGGGAGGTGAGGCATGGATGGATGTTTTCTTTAAGCCTCAGCATTCCATACTAACTGTGGCTTTCTTCATCCTTTTTTTTTTTTTGAGTTGGAGTTTCACTCTGTCACCCAGGCTGGAGTGCAGTGGCCGCTCCCGGCCACCGCAGCTTCGACATGGTGGGCTCCGGCGATCCTTCCGCCTCAGCCTTCCAAGTAGCTGGAACTACAGGCGCGCGCTACCACGCCCGGCTAATTTTTTGAATCATTGTAGAGATGAGGTCTCACCAAGTTGCCCAGGTGGGTCTCGAACCCACGGGCTCAGGCAGTCCACTCACCTCAGCCTCCCAAAGCGCGGATTACAGGCTGAGCCACTGAGCCCAGCTTGGCTTTCTTCATCCTTAAGATTGTTGCTGCACATGCAGAGCATGAGGCTTTGCTAGATCTTCCAAGCACATTTGTCTTAATACTTTTCTCTTCCTAACTCATTCAGGTTCACAGAATGATTGCAGAGTTCAAACTGATCCCCGGACTCAATAATTTGTTTGACAAGCTGATTTGGAGGAAGCATTCGGCAACTGCCCTTGTCCTCCATGGTCACAGCCAGAACTGTGACTGTAGCCCGGTGAGCAAGGGACCCTGGGAACACTTGGGGCTTTACTAGCTAGGAATAGTTGTTTTAAGATCTTCTGCTGACTACCTCTTTAACTGCTTGTTCTTTGGGAGTAGAGCAGAAACTAAAAGTCTTATTTTATAATCCTGTAATCCGAAGCTACCATGGGGGAACACTTGAGCTAGCCCCTCTACCTACGCAGAATACCTTTGAAGGTATCCCTGTCTGAGGCCCTCCAGCAGGCTTTCCTTTGTACACCTCTAGGATAGGGGTCTTATTTCCCTTCTGGCAGGGCTGCCCCTTCCATGAGCTAGCACAAGCTTTTCCTTGTTTGGTGTTCTATCCCACTGTAAATTACATCCACAGATACCAAGTTAGCCTTCTGGAACCACAAGACTACTGATGGTCTGCATCAAAAAAGGGCTTTGGAATCCTTTGGTTTTCTGAGACCAGGGCCTCACTTCTACCTAGCGTCTCTCACAGAGTCCTAGAGAGAGCACTGAACTGGGTATCAGAGGCCTTTGTGCCACTCAGCTTGTTGGGAGAGTTTGAATGAGTTACTGAATCTCTGAGCCTCTGTTTTCTTGCAAAAGGAAGATGATACTCCTGTTACTGTGGGCCTCCTAGTCTAGCTGGAGGCCCACCCACCAGTACTAGCACTAGAGGGAAAGTGCTCTGGGAGCTTTAAGTGCCACACAACTGTCCGGGCTCAGTGCCTTGGAGTCCCTAATCTCTGCACTGCACCCTGGGGATTTTCCTCAGTGCCCTGTCTTCCACATTTCTATTTTTCTCTTTGGCCTTGTCAGATTTGGCTTTGCTGTCCATTTTAGGTTTTAGTATCAGGTGAATATATTGTGTATTTCTAGACATTCTGTTTTGCTCTGTTCATGTTGATGAAACTAGTCATCATGTTGATATCTTTCTTCTGTTGCATGGTTATCTCTAATCATTGGTAGCATACTTTCTTATGGTCTCTTTCAGTTGTTCAAGGGGTATTAATTCTTGTGTATGGGTCTTCAGACACTCAGAACGGAATGTTGCCTCGTGGTTTGCAATGTTTATGGAGAGGCCGCTTTCAATGGGGCTAATTTTCTGTGAGTGCTTGTGTAGTGTTGGCCCCGGAGACATTTCTGCTGGGCACTTTTGCTTTTGCTGCCTGCCAGGTTCTTCAGGGACACAACTGTCCCAGGGTTAGTTTCCATGTTTAATGTCTTGGCCCTGCCACCCCAGTGGTATGAGCCCCCACTTTCTGCTGCTCCTCGGATGCTCCCTCCAACTGTCAGCAGCACCCCAGCAGAGCCAGGTTTCTTTGCTGGTTCCCAGGCCAGTATGTCGGGTCTTTCTAACTAACCCATCTTACCAAATGCATGTGTTCCTCAGGCTTTACAGAGACCTGAGGCTCTGTGTGGTCCCTGCAGGGTATTAAAACTCAAGCCCTGGTGTGACTAGGTCTCATTTTCACCTCTCCGCATACCCACAACTGCTGAGCAGTGGCTTCTGGGCTCACTGCTCTGAATTCATTTCTGATTCCTACAGACTTCCCTTTCACTCTTGTGAACTTAACCTCGTTTTTGTAACTATTTTTTATTCAACATGCTGGGGTGTTTTTAACAGGAAGGGTCTGTATTAGCTTAATCTGCTGTTGACCTGATACGGGGATTAGCACATGGTTTTCTCACCAAAGTCCTCAGGGTTGCTTGAGGACAGAGGCTCAGAGAAGCAGGCTTTTACCAGAGTGCTGCCTTGTGTTCTTTTGGAATGTTGTGACTGTGGTTTTAACATTGAGGATTCACATGTATTTTAGGACATCACCTTGAAGATACAGTTTTTGAGGCTTCTCCAGAGCTTCAGCGACCACCATGAGTAAGTACGAGCACATCCCTTCAAGGAGAGTTGTTGAGCTGTCTGGAGGCCTCTCTCCCCTTGAATGTCACTGACCACAGCTCAGGAGAAGGACCTGGAGCTGGTAAAGGCCCACTGTCCCCTCAGTGCTAGCAAGTGTGGCCATGCTTCCAAGACACTACATAAGAGCTGCCATCTGTCCAGCCCTTCCTTTATGGCAGACATTACTCTGAGCTGTCCTCTAGCTCTCACAGCCACCCCAAGAAGTGAGTATGGAAGTTGTCAGGGAGAGGATTATTGCCCTTGAAGTCAATGCATCTCTCAACTGACTGTTCCTCTGAAGCAGAAATGAGCAGCTTGGCTATTCTCAGGGACCTCCAGGAGCCTCAGACCAGCAAAGCTGGCTGAGTACTTATTACCTCCACAAGGAGATGTACTCTGTCCCATTTTTCTAGAAATACATTCTCCCTCTCTTTTTATTTCTTAGCCTTTGATAGAGAATGTACAGGGAAATGATTCTCTACTGGAAGAAAAACAGAACAGAGGAGGGGTCACTGGCAGCAAATCCTTGCCATTGGCACTGGGGAGATGACGTGGTGGGGACCTTGCTGAACTAAGACGCAGACCACTGCTGCTCAGCTCCGTCTAGCTGTGGATATACAGGAAACCGGGCCTACTACTGCGTAGCTTCTGATTCCTCTCTCCTACCTCCCCACCCAGAACAGCCAGAAATTAAGATTTATGTGAAAGGTCCTGATTTTTTCATGTTGGTTTAAATTCTTTTAAATCATGATATAAGCAAACAGAACATGCCTGAGGAGAAATGTGGCCACAGGGGCCTCTACTTTGCAGCTTCTTCTCTGTCATACATGACTACCCTCTTTGAGAGGTTCTCTGGCTGAAGGCTATAGAAAGGCTCTAGGAAGTATGTGAACCCTCTGAAAAATGACATCAATCGATTATGGAAGTATGCTTTGTTTTTCTGAGGAAATAGGTCCCAAGCTTTTATCAGATTCTTAAATTTGAGCACGTCTGTGGGCCAGGTTCTGGGGATATAGTGATGAATGAAACGAGTCATGGCCTACTCTCATAAGGGGCACAGAAGAACTTCAGAAGGCCATTCATTAGAGGGTTACACTATTGAGTGTACGGTGACAGATAGATATAGTATTTGGGAGGAAAGGAGTATGGACTGTGAGAAGATGTATGACAGGGTCCAGAACTCAGAAACTCTTCCTTGCAGATATGTCTTGTCATATGACACCCAGGGGATCAGGTGGTAGTAGTAAATTGGGTGAACAGGCCTATGAGAGGGTGAATGTTCTAGCCAGAGGCCCTGGCAGAAGCCCCTGAACAAGGGAAATGAGTGTGGCCAGATGGTGGGAGTGATGTGAGCTTGGCTCAGGTTCATTCACAGACCTGGATTTTATATATAGATGGTCCCCAACTTCTAATAATTTGACTTACGATTTTTTTTAACTTTATGATGGTACAAAAGTAGAATTTTGAATTTTGACCTTTTTCTGAGCTAGTGGTATGCGGTACAACACTCTCTTGCAATGCTGGACAGTGAGCTTCAGCTCACTGTCAACCACATAGCTAAACATCCAATACTCTACAGTGTACCTCCATATGATTCTACACAACTTGTAGGCTAATTTAAGTGTTCCAGGCACTTGGAGGTAGGCTAGGCTAAGCTCTGATGTTTGGCAGGTTAGATGTATTAAATGCTGTTTTCATCTTGCAATATTTTCAAATTATGGTGGATTTATCACCTAAGTTGAGGAGCATCTGTATTCTAAAAGCAGTGGAGGCATTTTCAGCAAGAGGGACAGGATCAGAGTCCTGTTTCTGAAGGTCACTCTGGCACTGTGTGAAGACTCGTTTTCTGTGAGAGCTGGAGACCTGGGAATATGGGCCCAACAATGACAGGCCAGATGGCAAGGAGGGGAGGGAGTGTCACAGCTGACCAGGCCTCTGCTTGGTGACTGTGGTAGCCATTCGGACTGGTGCAGCAGGAGGACAAAGCTGAGTAGAACGATGAGTGTGACTGGATATGTTGAGGTGCAGGTGCCTTTGAGAGAGCACATAGAAATGCTGGCAAAGAGAAAGCCCTTGTTAGTGAATATGGCAGGCAGGGAGGTAGAGCTTGGCCAGGGAGAGATTCTGTAGCCTGGGAGCCCAGAGTTTCCTCCTGTGAATGCTGGCTCAAGTCAAAGGTACGGGGGAAGGTACGGGTATCTGGTGGATTCTCAGATTCTCTCTCTACAAGGGGGACCCAAAAAAACCTGGAATTTATTTGTAGGCAATTGTGTATTTATTCTTACATGTTTAAACTTCGGTCACCTTCCAAGTATTCTCCATTTGATGTAGTACACCTATCAAGACGCTTTTTCCACTGCTCAAACTAGTTTTTGAACATGTCAGTTTTGATGCCTTTTAGTGCTTCTGCTATTTTTTGTTTCACTTCTTCCACATCAGCAAAACGTTTCCCTTTGAGGGCTTTTTTCATCCAGGGAACCAAAAAAAAATGTCGCTTGTGAGATAGGGAACAGGGAAAGTAGGGCATGGGGGTCATGCTGTTTTTGGCCAAACACTCAGCACATTATGGGCATGTGTGCTTGTAAATCATAGATCATGAAATGTGCAAATGCACTGAAAGAATCTCAAAAAAAAAAAAATGCACTGAAACTGAACGCAGCCTCTCACAACAATGCCAACCAGTACACTGATGCCGATGGGTTCCTAGAACACTTACCTAGCGGGAGAAAGCCTGTACTACAAAGGGGCACATCCTCCAAAAGACAATTCTGGTTTTTTGGGGGTCCCTTGTACATAAAAAATGGGCAGAGACTCTGCTCTGTCCCAGTGCTGACCTGGCAGCCCCAAATCGTGCCCTTCTCCTCCTCCAACCCATTTGTTTCAGGAACAAGTACCTACTACTCAACAACCAGGAGCTGAACGAACTCAGTGCCATCTCTCTCAAGGCCAACATCCCCGAGGTGGAAGCCGTCCTCAACACTGACCGGTGAGTGTGGTGTGTGCAGCTTTGGCCCACAGTGCACCCCGGCTATCCACATGCCCTGGGCCTCACAGGTGGGCACACACAGGTGTGCACACCTGTCCTTTCTCACTCACATGTCATTAAAATGTTCTGAGTGCTAGGCACTATACTCAGGTCACCTGCATTTTCTCACTGGAGCATCACACCTGCCCTAGGAGGGAAGTGCCATTGTCACCCCACTTTAGAGATGAGGGGGCAGAAGCTAGGATAGGTCACTTGCAAAAGGTCATCTGTGCTCTGCCTCAGTCCCCATTGTCACATGCATCTGGTATCTTTGCTAATGTGCTCCTTTCGTGCCTGGTGGCATCTGCAGCCAAGCAAGGCAGACAGAAGTAGGTCCCTTCACCCTCTGCCAAGAGTGAAGTACCATTACCTGGGTTACCTTTGCCTCATATTCTGGAGCACAGCAATGAGGTGACAGGCTCACAGGCGTCAGTCAGGCTAGGATAGACTTGATCCAACAAAAGGAGCCATCATTTCCCAGCCTAAAGCTGAGGCCTGGAGGCACAGGTACTTTTTTTTTTTTTTTTTTTTTTTGTTGGAGTCTCACTCTGTTGCCCAGACTGGAGTGCTGCCACTGCAGCCTCGACCTGCTGGGCTCCGGCGATCCTTCCACCTTAGCCTTCCGAGCAGCCGGAATTCCAGGTGCATGCTACCAAGCCCGGCTGATTTTTTGATTTATTGTAGAGATGAGGTCTTGCCAAGTTGCCCAGGCGGGTTTCGAACCCACGGGCTCAGGCAATCCACTCACCTCAGCCTCCCAAAGGGCAGGATTATGGGCTGAGCCACCGGCTGAGGCACAGGTACTTACTTGCCTGAGGCCCAGCTGGAACCCATCTCAGGCAGGGAGTACCTTGGGTCCCACCCTGCTGGCACAGACTCTGCCTGGTCTGGCAGACTCTGTCATAACCTGTTTCAAACCCACTTTTGGTATAAACAGCCCATCCTCTGGCAGTTGTGAGCCCTGTCTGACTCTGGATGTGTTTCTGGTCTCTGGCCACTTGTCATTGAGTCTTAGAAGGGAATACTGACCTGAGGTGTGATGGACGTGGCCTTGGCTGTTCACATCTGTGACTGTAGAAGTCTTAGGGGATCTGGACCCAGATAGAGCAGGAAGGCATCCTGTAGATTTAGAAATGTCCCCATTGTTTTTCACTCACCTAAGCCAGCAGGGTGACCAGCCCCAAGACTCCTGTCAGCCTCTCAGATCTGCCCCAATGTCCCTGTCTTTTTTATTTCAGGAGTTTGGTGTGTGATGGGAAGAGGGGCTTACTAACTCGCCTCCTGCAAGTCATGAAGAAGGAGCCTGCCGAGTCATCTTTCAGGTGCGTCTGGAGACAGGAACTTGCCAATTCTGAGGGGTCCTGGAGCTAGGCGACTCCCCAGTAGTTAGAAATACCTCCTTTAATCACCAGCATCTGCCCCTGAGACGGTTTGGGAGAGGTTGTTTGCCTGTTGTCCTGCTCTTGTGTTGACTCGGCAGGTATGTTTGAGCTTCTGCTGCATTCCAGCAAAACCTGAGCATTCACCAAGCACCTATTCTGTGCTGACCTGGACAGGTAGAAGAGAACTAGGATACAGGCTCTGCCCACATGGAATTTTCTGGGCTTGTGGGAAACAAGTGTGAAGAAAAACCTGTTTCAGTGCAGAGTGGAAAGGCATAGAGCCAGAATTAGCCCCAGGAGCTATGGAAACAAAGGAAAGCCCCCTCCCCTCCTGGGGGATGGTATAGTAGGCATGGATAGGGAGGCCTTAGGCCCTTAGACATGCCATCTGAGAGTTGAACATCTGAGGCTTTGAACAGGAGGAATTCCATCAGGGCTGGGTGTAAGCTGTCAGGAGACTTTATGTGCACATGGGCCCTTGTCACTCTAGCCTGCCTGTGTTAACTCCCTGACATGGATTCCAGCCCTGCCCTCTGGGCCGCTCAGTCAGCATCAGCCATCTCTTCTCTAGGCTAGCCCGTCACATAGGAGCTCAGTGGTCTGTCCTCACACATCCATCAACTACCTTCACACATGCCTGGCCCCTCAATTCCTTGTCCCCCCATTGAAGCCTAGATTGAGACTCACTGGAATCAGTCCTTTGGTTCACGATGCCTCCTCTGTGACACAACCCCTTTCAGACACACTCAACTATTTCCCACTGAGCTGTCAACTCCATGAGGATGGGAATTCTTATGCTCACTACTGTGTTCCCAGGCCTAAGATGAGGCCTGATGCTTGGTAGATGTTCAGTAAATGTCTTGAATAAATGAAAAGGCAACAAACATTCCCTAGCCCCTTGGGAAATTGAACATGGGCCAGAAGAGGGCAGCCTTAGCCACCTGGGCCAGGAGTCAACATTTGGGTCGCAGGTTCTGGCAAGCCCGGGCTGTGGAGAGTTTCCTCCGAGGGACCACCTCCTATGCAGACCAGATGTTCCTGCTGAAGCGAGGCCTTCTGGAGGTATGGCCTGGGGGAGCCAGGTGCTGGGTGTTCCTCCCCCCCAGCCCATGCATTGCTGTCTTGTCCTGAGCCCTACAAAGTTCGTCAGGAGCAAGCCAGGCCTCATGGTATTTAAATGCCAGTCGAGACTGTCCTAGTGTTTACCCTGTGTTTGCAACTGTGGGTGCCCTGTGGGTGCTCAGGGTATGAGGGATTTAAGAGGCAGCTGTGCAGGAGGGTAAGAGTTCAGTTATCCAGCAAGGCCTTTTGACCCTGAGGAATTTCGGTGATGACTAAAAGTTAATTTCCTTTTATTCATTAATGGCCTTCAGAAAAAGCAAAATTTAAAAAAGAGGGAGAGCAAAATGGCCAAAGTTGTCATCGGTTTTTTAAAAAAAGTTGAGATGGACAAGAAACTGACCCATGAATGTTGTAAAACTCCATATGGAAAAAAAATTGATCCACATCAATGTAATGTCAAGAAAATGGAAAATGTTGGAAACAGTTTAACTGTCGTAGAAAACTTTATTGAGGATTTAAATTGGCTTTATGTTCCCATTAAAAACTCGGTGCATTTGGTGTGAACTTTATTTAAACAATTTCATTAATAAACACAAAAACAAACCATAGGGTCAAATGTGTCATTTGCCCTTAAACTCTGTCCTTCATTTATTTGAATGGCCTCAGTGTTTGGACAGTGGCCATTATAAGACCTGGTGACGGCTCCCCTTGCCTGGGAGCTGGAGAGCTCTGGCCATCTTGGTGACCACAGAGCAGGTCAGTGGCTTCGGCTGTGAACCCTGAGCAAAAAAGAGATTGTGCTGCATCCCCAACCTGCTCCCCCTCCTGGTAAGGTCTGTCAGACCTGGCCCTGTCCTTAGAGTCAGCAGCATCTTCAGACAAGAATCTAGACAGGGCTGCAGGTAGCAGCCGACCGGAATGCTTGCTTGAAGCAAATGTGTGTCTGAGCTCCATGCCAGGCCTTGGTGGGAGGCAGGTGAGGGGCAGCCACGTTCACATCTTCACCCTGTCCCCTCCTCACTCCCAGCACATCCTGTACTGCATTGTGGACAGCGAGTGCAAGTCGCGGGATGTGCTCCAGAGTTACTTCGATCTCCTGGGGGAGCTGATGAAATTCAACATTGATGCATTCAAGAGGTTCAGTAAATACATCAATAATGATACAAAGGTAAAGTCAGCCCAGGGCTCCATGGAGTATGCGGGATTGTCCAAAAGTTGTCTTGGAACCCGGTCTGCCAGTCTTCAGGTGCAGGCTTTAAATCGGAGAATCCCGGGGAGTCAGTGGTCAGTCTTCAGCAAACATGCATTAGAACGCACTCTGTGTTGGGCACTGTGCTAAATCCTGGTAATACAAGGATGAAACCCTGTGAGCTGCTTGTGGGCAGGGGTGAGAATGAGATATGCAGCTGCTGTGATGCAACATGGACAGTGCTGTGGTGGGAGCCCCTGGAGGGAGGGACTAGGCCTGATTGCTAGGCTCCTAGGGGTGTGTGTGACCAAAGTCTACCAAATTGAAGAAAAAATTGAGGAGTCCAGCAGTCTTCAGTGTAAAACTATTGTACAGAGTGTTGGAAGATCTAGGCTGAGCTCCTGGTTGTACTGCTTAGTATCTGAGTGGTGAGGGCAGGTCACTAAGTTTGTCTGAGCCTGCATCTTCCAGTGTGGAGCAGCAGAGCTAGGGGAGATCGCCGATGCCCCTTAGAGTGACTGCCCACCCTAGGCCATGGCCATCTCCCCCTGCAGCCCCCTGCAGCCCACTGCCCCCACGAGCTGTGTCTCTGCTGCAGTTCCAGGTGTTCATGAAGCAGATCAACAGCTCTCTGGTAGACTCCAACATGCTGGTGCGTTGCGTCACTTTGTCACTGGACCGATTTGAAAACCAGGTGGACGTGAAAGGTACGAAAAAACCAGACTGCCAAGGCTTGTCAGTACAGTGTGACAGTGCTGGCATCAGATGTACAGCCTCCAGCAGGAGACAAGAATAACTGAGGGAGCTGGGCCAGACACCTTGTAGCTGGCCTCAAGATGGCAGCTCTCTGGTGGATTGCTTTGCTGCTTTGACTTCTGTTGTTCATGCTTCCTTTCGTGAGTAGGTACAACATTTGAATAAAGGAAGAAACCATTGTTGCCAGAGAATTCAAAAACAAACCAGAAAAACGCCTTCCTTTTCTGGGTTGGGATTGCCTGAGATGAGTTGGACCCTTCCTCCTCAGTCCCCCCATGCCATGTGTTGCGGGTGCCCTTTGCATGGTAGGGGTGGCTGACCACCCAGACTTGCTCACAAACTTCCATGTACATATATGCATGTGTCCTTTATTTCTTAGGAGAGGGTCTGTGGCATCAGCAGATTTTCACAAGGGTTTGTGACTACCCTTCCCTGCCCTCCAAAAAAATTCAGACACTTGTCTTCTGTCACAGTTGCTGTCATTGGTAGCACCAAGTGTCCTGGTCGTTTAGTCATTTGCCTCCTTTTTCTGTCCCGAAAGGTCTATTTAAGGGGCAGAGCTTCACAGATTTTGGTACCTTTATCTATTGCCCTGCCTCCTGTCAGTGTGGAAAGCAGCTTGCTCCAACGCTAGTGGAAGGAGCAGAGCCTGTGCACACTGAGGTCCTGACAGTGGGCCTGACGACCCTGAGAGCTGATGTGGAAGCCAGTCACGTTAGGAGCTCTGAAAGATGATTCAGACTGTCCTTGCTTTCTTAATTTGGTGTCTTTGATCCCTCTTCCTGTTAAGGAACTTGTCCTGTGGGTCATACAGAGGAGCAAGGAAGGGTCTGGGTGAGCTGAAGCAGAGCTGTCCTGGAGCATGGTTCTGGAGGACAAGGTGGGGGGCTCCTGGGGCACCCTGCCTAGTGGCAGAGCAGCTGGAAAGTGTGATCCTGCTGCAGCCAGCTGTTGTTGTACTTGTTTTGATGGTGAGAAACTTCCAGCTTCGGAGAATCAGGACCCAAGGAGTGCACAGCTAGTGGCGTGTGTGTCCTGGCCTCTGGGCCTGAGCCTGCTATACTCAACTCTGCCTCCCTCCATAGTTGCTGAGGTCCTGTCCGAGTGCCGCCTGCTTACCTATGTATCCCAGGTGCCTGTACAGATGTCCTTCCTCTTCCGCCTCGTCAACATCATCCATGTGCAGACACTGACCCAGGTGAGAGGCCCCAGCAGATGGACAACAGGAAGGGTAGATTGAAAACGGCTTCCCTCGTCCTGGAGCCTGGCAACTTTCTCTCTCCCACCCTCACTCTAGAGGTGAACCTTCTGGGACCAGCTCTTCTGAGGACAGTGCCCCTGTTTTTCGGTTGGGGCCTAAGGAGGGGCAGCAAGTCTTAGGTCACG
The DNA here is from genome assembly GCA_963574415.1 of Tarsius wallacei. Classification (NCBI taxonomy): domain Eukaryota; kingdom Metazoa; phylum Chordata; class Mammalia; order Primates; family Tarsiidae; genus Tarsius; species Tarsius wallacei. The sequence continues at coordinate 3,523 of CAUYQG010229220.1, read as the reverse complement.
AGCTGAGATTGGCTGACTGCCAGTCCAGTGCTTTTCCCCAGTGTCCATGTCCCTTACCCCTTCTGCAGTGCCAGGCTTTGGCATTAGACATGAGATTGCCTCTCAGCTCCCTCTTAGTTGTGCAGCCTTCTCTTCTCCAAGCATCACACCCATCTTTCCTAAAATGGGGATAATACTAGTACCTCTCACAGGTGACTCTGGTTCTCTGTTGAGGCAAGGCCCTGAACTGGGTGTGCACAGTGAACAGAACAGACTTCTTTCCCTGAGGTTCGCAGGCCAGAATAGAAGTTCTGAAATGAGATAGCTGCCCCAAAACATGCATTCAGCCCTGCCTGGGGAGCCAGCCTTCCAGGAGAAGTGATGCTCAGGTCAAGGTCTGGATGGGGACAGATGTTGCTGCCATGAGGGTGGTGTTGGGGAGGTAGGTGTGGGGAACAGGAGAGTGCTCAGGCATCCTCCTTGCCCCAGCCCCGCCTAAGGTCTGCACAGAGGCAGCTCCATGGAGGGCCTGTGGACTCTGCCAGGCCCTATGAGGCCCAGGCATGGGACAGCTTTTCTCCCTGCCTGGTGGCTGTCCAGATTTACCAGGGGCCACTGGGGCTACCAGGTGCACCTAATCCCTGCCGGCCTGCGGCCTTGCAGGAAAATGTCAGCTGCCTCAACACCAGCCTAGTGATCCTGATGCTGGCCCGACGGAAAGGGCAGCTACCCCTGTACCTGCAGCTGCTGCAGCGCATGGAACACAGCAATAAGTACCCTGGCTTCCTACTCAACAACTTCCACAATTTGCTGCGTTTCTGGCAGCAGCATTACCTGCACAAGGACAAGGACAGCACTTGCCTGGAGAACGTGAGTGCCCCACCCAATAAGGGGATCATGGGTAAGCAGCGGACATGCAAACCCAGGGTCCCTTGGAGGGGTGTCCATGGTGCGTGGTCCCTGCCTGGACCATGTGGCGGGTGGCTCTCTGTTCCCTTACCAAGGCCCTCCACGCAGGGTGCTGGGCTCGACCTGGGTCCTCCAGGCGCCTCCCAGCCCCTCCCTCTTTGCCCAGAGCTCCTGCATCAGCTTCTCATACTGGAAGGAGACAGTGTCCATCCTGTTGAACCCGGATCGCCAGTCACCCTGTGCCCTTGTTAGCTACATCGAGGAGCCCTACATGGACATAGACAGGGAATTCACTGAGGAGTGACCTTGGGCCAGGCCTTGGGAGGCTGCTGGGTCAGTGCGGGTGAGCGTGGGGTATGATGCCACATTCTCTGCCCTGTTCCCATCCCTCCCTGCTGCTCTCTGCCCCAGGTCTTCACATATAGGCTGGGTAGGAGCAAGCATCCTAGAAGCCCTCAGCCCTGAGTCTGAGGGCCCTGAATCATTAGGAGCCTCAGTTCCCTCACAGTCCCTGTGATGAGGATGGGATACCACACCCCTCCTTCCTTCAGAACCCTGGGGCCCGGGCCCACCCAGAGGTAAGGGAACTTTTTAAATTGGCTCTGTCTGAGCTCCTGCACAGTCTCTTGGCTGTTGATCCTGGAGTGGGAAGGAAGATTTGTGCACCCTCCCCCGTGTGCGAGCCAAGCCACCCTTGTCCCTGGCCTTTGACCCCAAGCAAAGGCTTCTGAGCCCTGGGCAGGGCTGAGGGCACCAGAGAATGTCGCCTTCCCCCAAGCCTGCCCCCTTTCCCTCCTTTTCCTTTAGCTCCTCTGGTTTTGTTTGCTCATTGGCCATTGTGTTCATCCTAGGGGTTTGCCCACAAGTTGGGGGGAGCCTTGCCCTCCATCCTTGGGACATGGGGTTTGTCTGCCCTGCCCCTGCCCCTGGCCCTGGGTAGGGTCTCCTGCCTGAGTCCAGACACAGGAATCTGGCTAGGAGCTCGCCCTTGGCCCCTCCTTGTGTTGCCAATTTATTAACAGCAAATAAACCAATTAAATGGAGACTATTAAAGAACTTTATTTTAAATGACTCATCTGGACTGGCTTTTGTCCCTGGGTCTGTGTGTTCCCCTCCTGACCCCGAAGAATAAAAAGGAAACTGGCTGCAGCAGTGGCATTTATTCAAGGTGTGCCAGAGCCTGGAGATGGCAGGAACAGTTGATGGCCTCAGCTGAAGGCTGGCGGGCAAACAGCAGATGTCCCTCTTCAGAGCCCAGGGCGCAGGGCTCAGGCTGTCATTCCTTGTGCTAAGGGGAGAGGGGCGGCTGATGGAGTGGCCCCACCACAACCCATGAGGAGGGTGGCACCCATGACATCCCTTACCTTGGGGCCCAGGGCATCCCGGGTCCGTGCCCGCAGCTTGTTGGCCTGGGTTTCCGCCATGTCTGCCCGCTCCTCTGCGTCATCCAGCTCATGCTGGGCCTTGCGATACTTGGCCAAGTTGGTGTTGGCCTGCTGTTCCTGTGGGCACACACAGAGCCTTGGTTCTCCTTCAGGAACTGAGATGCTCATTCTGTCAGGAGGGAGCTGGCTTCTCCTGGTCCTCAACTCTGTTCCTACGACCGCTCTCCCTCTCTAGTACCCCAGGCAGGAATAAGGAAGCTGGGATGCTCCTTCCAAGACATGCCTGTTTCCAGCTCAGCCATCAGAGTCATCCCTGTCCCTGGCAAAGGGAAAGCACATGGAGGTCATTCCAGGAGAGCTAGGTCTAGGCCCTTTCTGAAGCTGTTAGAAACTTCTTTTCCTACTGGGTCTCTGCTGCTACTGCTGACACCTTACCTGGCCTAAGCCTCTGCAGTCAGAGCTGGAGTTGGGTCAGCCCAGGTGTGCTGACCAGTACTGGGGTCCCAGGGGCTCAGACCCCACCGCACTCACCGCCTCCTCAAACTGGCGCTTGTAGCTCTTGACTTTGCTCTGCAGCTTGTCTACCAGGTCCTGCATGCGAGCCAGGTTCTTCCTGTCCTCCTCGGCCTGCTCAGGCAAAGAGGACTCAGAGTTTGCTTGGACTGGGCTAGCCCCGGGGCCACCCCCCCAAGGGGGACCCCGTCCCCCACCTGGTATGCGAGCTCCTTGACCCGGCGCTCATGCTTGCGCACCCCCTTCAAGGCCTCGGCATGCTTCTTCTGCTCTGCATCAAGCTCTGCCTCCAGCTCCCGCACCTGTGGGCAGCAGGGAGTGGCCCGATGCTAACCCTGCCCTGGGCATCTCGCCCTGCCTGGAGAGAGGACGGGAGGACCGCACACACCTTGGCCTCCAGCTTCTGCACCTGCTTCTTCCCACCACGAAGGGCTGCCTGTTCTGCCTCTTCAAGCCGTGCCTGGAGCTCCCGCACTGTCTGCTCCAGGGTCTTCTTCATCCGTTCCAGGTGTGCACTCGTGTCCTGCTCCTTCTTCAGCTCCTCAGCCATCATGGCGGCCTGTGGGGAAGGAGGTGGCACAGTCGGGAGGTGACCAGCCTCCAGGAGGTCCCTCTGTGTTCTGCCCTGGGCTCTCTGCAGCCCTGGCCCAGCCTTACATCAGTGATGGCCTTTTTGGCCTTCTCCTCTGCTTCCCGCCTCTCCTGGGCAGCCTCCTCCACCTCTCCGCTCAGCTGAG
>CAUYQG010229215.1:0-10857 GCA_963574415.1 Tarsius wallacei | reverse complement strand
ATGGGACTGTTTGTTTTTTTCCTTTTGGCGCGTTTGAGTTCCTTGTAGATCCTAGATGTTAGGCCTTTGTCAGATATACAGTTGGCAAATATTTTTTCCCATTCTGTGGGCTGTCTCCCTGATCTCTTGATGGTTTCTTTTAGTGTATAAATCTTAAGTATGTATTTTAGTGAATTTGTACTGTGTGGCTACTCTGTAATTACCATTCATCACAAGTACCCCACAAACCTTCCTTGTATTCGTTCTTGGTCATTACTCCCCAAAAGGTAAACAGTATTCTGACGTCTAGATTTTACCTTCTATTGTCGTATATTAGTTTTGCTTGTGTTTCAACTTCATGTAAGTGGAATCATACAGAATGTATACTTTGTGACTCCTTTCACTCAATGTTATGTTTGTGAGCATCGTCATTTAGTTAAATATGGCAATAATTTGTTCTTTCATTTTCTGTATGACATTCTGCTGAATGAATATACCACAGTTCATCCATTCCGTAGATGGACATTGGGGTTATTTTCAGTTTTGGACTATATGCGCATAATGCTGTTATGAACATGGTCATATATTTCCTTTGGCATGTGTGTCTTTCTGTTAGGTATACACTTAGGAGAGGAATTTCTGGGTCATAGGTTATGCATGTGTCTAATTTTAGTACAAATTGTTTTCAAAAGTGGTTTTACCAATGTATACTCTCAGTTGCTATATATGAGCAATCTAGTTGTTCCACAACTTTGTTGACACTTGGTATTGTCAGGTTTTTTTTTGGGCCTTTGTTTAGACATTCTATGTGTGAGTAGTGGTATCTCATTGTAGTTTAAATGTGCATGTCTCTAATGACCACTGATGTTGAGCACCATTTTTTTTTTGACTTAGAGTCTCTGTTGTTCAGGCTAGAGTGCAGGAGCATATTCATGGCCAGCACAACCATGACCTGCTGGGCTCAGGCAATCCTTCCACCTCATCCTTCCCAGTGGCTGGAGCCACAGGCACGTGCCACCATGCCTGGCTAATTTTTTGATTTATGGTAGAGAGGAGGTCTTGCCAAGTTGCGCAGTCTGGTCTTGAACCTCTGAGCTCATGCAATCCTTTTGCCTCGGCCTCTCAAAGTTTTGGGATTACAGGTGTGAGCTACCATTCCTGGCCAAAGCACCATTTTAATAAACTATTTGGTTTCTTGGGTGTCCTCTTTTGTAAAGACCCTCTTCTAGTGTTTAGACATTATTTTGGGGGGCAGGGTCAGGTGTCTGTTTTTTCCTTATTTATTAGTGGGAATTCTTTATAAATTTGTTCATATACTCTTTTGTTCAATACTATATATGCATTATTATATCCTACTTGGTAACTTGATTTTTTTTCACTCTTTTAAAAAAATTTTAGATTGAGAAGGTACACACACCGTTCATTACATGGATGTATTGTGTAGCTGTGGGAATTGCGTCTCAGGTGGCCCCTTCCCCAGATGGTGAACACTGTGGCCCATAGGTAGTTTCTGAATCCTAATCCCCCTTCCTACCTCCCCCCTTATTGGTGTCCCCAGTGTCTATTATTTCCATCTTTGTGATGTCTCACTCTCTTACTGGTGTCTTTTGATGAATAGATTTTTAAAAAATTTTTGTAAACTCTGTATAAAATTTTAAAGTAACTTGTCTGTTTTCACAAAATTCTGTTGGAATTTTTTTTTTAAAGATGTGGGGTACAATTTAGGGTTAGGTTTACAAATGGTCATTATGCAGGTACCCTTGTTGATGAGGTGTGCCTTCCCCTCCCCTGGCAGTTTCCCTCAACTGCCAGTCCCACCCCTGCTGGAATTTTGACTGGAACTGTGTTGATCTAATACATAAATTTAGGGAAAACTGATATACTTATGATATTGAGTATGTTGAATATGAGTATAGTATATTCATCAATTTATTTGTTTTCTTTAAGTTATTTTTGGTTGTTTTCTGTTAGTGATCTTGCACAGTTTTTGTTAGATTTATTTCTAGATAGTTTAACTTTTTATTGTAATTGTAAGTTGTCAAAAAAATGACCAGAAATTCCCCTCCTAGGTATATACCTAACAGAAAGACACATATTCCAAAGGAAACATACAAGAATGTTCATAGCAGCATCATACATAAATAGTCTAAAATGCAAACAGTTCTAATGTCCAATGTTTTAAATGTCTATTGCTAAAATATGGAAATTCAATTAAGCTTTGAATGCTGATGTTGTATCCAGTGACATTGGTCAATTCACAGTAGAGTATCTATAGAATCCTTTGGGTTTTTTTATATACACAAATCATCTGCAAATAGTGGCAGTTTTATTTTAAAAGTAATATTATTTTGTAACTGAAAAATCATAATCATATACATTTATGGGGTACAGTGTGATATTTTGATATATGTATAGAGTGTGGAATGATTAAGTTAGCTAGTTAACATATTCAACACCTCACCTATCTTTTTTTATGGTGAACATTTGAAATTTATTCTTAGTTACTTTGAAACATACATTATTATTTTATTTTATTAAGATGTAGGGTACAATTCAGAATTAGGTAGGTAAGTGTTCATCACCGTACAGGTAAAGTTTGGGCCTCCCTTTGGTCCCTACTTCATCTGGTTTGAGATCAGTTACCCTTATTGATGTTATGTGCCTCCCTTTCATCCCCTGGTAGCATCCTGCTACTGCCAAACCCTTTCTTATAGTGTTAAGATAAAGGTTCAGGCTCCGTTTATAAGTGAGAACATGTGGCATTCAGCTTTTGGTTCCTGTGATAGATCACTGAGTATGATAGACTCTAAATCCATCCAAGTTGCTGGGAAGTCCATAATTTTGTCCTTCTTTATGGCTGCATAACATTCCATTGTGTATATGAGCCCTATTTTAAAAATCCAGTCCACTTTTGGTGGGCAGCATGGTTGGTTCCATGTTTTTGCTATTGTGAATAATGCTGCAATAAACATGTGTGTGCAGGTATCTTTTTATAGACTGATAACATACAATGCATTATTATTGACTATAGTCACCTTGCAAAACATATTCCACATGTCTATCTTAAACTTTGTACCTTTTGATCAACAACTCCCCATTCCTTCTTTCTCAGTTCCTAGGCTTTGGTAACTCTCATTCCACCCTTGACTTCTGTGAATATTGGCAATTTAATTTAAACACTTATTACAATGGCTTGGGCCTCCAGTACAACGTTGAATATATGGGACACAGAAGACATCTTTCTCTTGTTCCTGATTTTAGGAGGAGCATCCTTCAGTATTTTATCATTAAATATGATGTTAGCTGTAGGTTATTTTTGTAGATGTACTTTATTAGATTAAGAAAATGCCTTCTTGTTCCTAGCTTGTTCTAGCTAAGATTTTTTTTAAAAAAGAAAATTACAGATGGGCATTAAATTTTATCAAGTACATTGTTTTATATTTGCTGATGATCACATAGCTTTTTTATATTCTGAAAAATATATTTAGTTACACTAATTGGTCTTCAAATGTTAAACAACTCTTATTCGTATTCCTGGAACAAATATAAGAATTAATTTGATACAACATTGAGCTGTATACTCCTTTTTGTGTGTCTCTGAATTTAATTTGCCTATATATAGCTCAGGATTTTTAAAAATCTATTTTCATGAAAGAGATTGATCTCTACCTTTCTTGTGACATTATGGATTCAGATTATGCTGACCTTATAAAAGAGTTGGGAAATAATCTCTTTATTGTTTCCCTAAATGTTTGAAAATTTTTACTTGTGAAAACTCCTGGTCAGTAGTTTTCTTTGTGGAAAGGTTTTTCATATAGATTCAATTTCTTTAAAAGACGTTGGTTTTTTGAGTTGGATTTTTACTTTGTCGCCCAGGCTGGAGTGCAGTGGCACACTCATGGCCACCCCAGTGTCGACCTGCTGGGTGCAGGTGATCCTTCTGCCTTAGCCTTCCAAGTAGCTGGAACTATGGCATGCGCTATCACACTTGGCCAATTTTTAATTTTTATTGTAGAGATGAGGTCTCGCCAAGTTTCCTGGGCTGGTTTCGAACCAGCGGGCTCAGGTAATCCACTCACCTCAGCTTCCCAAAGTGCTGGGATTATGAGCTGAGCCACCGAGTCCGGCCTAAAAATCATTTTTTTTTAGGCCAGGCATGGTGACTCATGCCTGTAATCCCAGCATGGGAGGCAAAAGGACTATTTGAGCCCAGGGGTTTGAGACCAGTTTGGGTAACTTGGCGAGACCTTGTCGCTACAATAAATAAAAAAAATTAGCTGGGCATGGTGGCACGTGCCTATAATTCCAGCTACTTGGAAGGCTGAGGTGAAAGGATTGCCTGAGTCCAGAAGGTCAAGGCTGTAGTTGCTGTGATTGTGCTACTGCACTCCAGCCTGGGCGACAGAGTGAGACTGGTTAAAAAAATTTTTTTTGTTGGAGATGAAGCTTCTTTGTCACCCAGGCTGGTCTCAAACTCCTGGGCTAAAGCAATCCTCTTGCCTCAGCTTCCTGAGCAGCTGGTATTACAGGCTTGACCTACATTCAACTTCTTGATGAGCTATAGGACTACATATGTTCTTATTCTTTTTGTGTCAGTTTTGGTAAATTTGTTAGATATTAGAGATGCTGAAGGAAAGTTTGCATGGCTTCATTCCTACATCTGTAGGTGGGAGGAAGCCTAGATATGAGAATCTCAGACTAATGGACCTAGGTCAGTGTTCTGATGGGGTTTGGCAGGAAGTTGTCATGGGTGGAAGAGAGGGGGGACAAGGGCATATAAGTATATTAGGGATGAAATTGAGATTTACTTGTACATGCCTCTGAAATTGCTCTCACAGCTCTGTGTCTGATAAAGTTAAGAAATAACCTTGAGGATTCAGCTTATTCTGCATCTTAGGGGCATGATGGAACTGGGAGGTGGGCACCAACGACTTGGTACTTTTTAACAATACTCAAACAAATTCCTCTGTTTTTTAGTGGTGACATAAACTTGTATCAGTTTAGCCATATAGAAAAATAGATATTCTTCTGAATGTTAATAGATTACTATCTTTAATAGGGTAACTTCTTGAGTCAGTCAATGAAGGTTCCCTGGAGATTTAGGTGAAAGACTCCACGGGATTGAGTAGAGAAAATAGAGTTCTGAGTCAAAATATTCTGAATCCAGGGCAAAGGAAATTACCATTCTTTGGGTGGCATACAACTGATTGAAGGAGTCATGGAGGAAAGGATAAAGAATTCAACTCTTTGGTAATTGGTGGCTGATTGAAGGAGACTGGTTCATTAATCAGTTTTGGTAATTTTCAGGGAAAGACAGAAAATGGAAAATGGGACAAGGGAGTTGAAGGTCTGTGCAAGTGGTGATGGTAATGATGGGCTGTAGATTCTAAGCTGGGCAAGGAAGGGAGGGAGCCCATGAAAGGGTTGAGAGACTACACATGTGGTTGGATCAGTGGACTCTAGGTTCCAGGGCGTTACTGGAGTTGAGATAACAGAGAGAATAAGTTGAAAAGATGGAGAGTATTGGCAGGAGAGTGGAAGGCTTTAAAATTGAGATTATAGAAGGGCTGTTATTAACAATGTCAAAGTCTATGGCATCATCATAGCAGTGAATGGCTGAAGAGAATAGACCGTATGAAGTCTAGAGCTGAAACTTCAGGGTATTAGAAGGCTCTGTTGTGACATCATTCTCAATCTTGGCTGCATGTTATAATCACCTAGAGAATTAAAATGAACATCGCTGCCTTGGTCCTCCTTAGACCAAATGAAGCATCTCTGTGGGCTAGATCCTGATATATGTGTATATTTTAAAGCATCTGGGTGATTCTGGTGCGTGGCCAAGATTGAGAACCTCTGAATTACAGGGATGACAGAATCACCAAAAGAAAGAGTGACCCTGAGCCAGGAGCTACAGTCCCTACAAAAGGGGAGAGACTTGGGGCTGTAGGTGACAGTCATAGGAGGTTGGTTGGGGGTAATGTCTGATGACACGAGAGTCACTTAAAAAATTTTAAGGTAGGGTGTGGGATGAAAAATGGTTTGGAAGGGCCATGAGAGAAAAAAAAGGAGCATTCCTGTATCTGCAAATTCTTGCTTGATCTCTTCCAGTCGCCTACCCCACATCAGTTCTTGGTGCTCCCTCTTGCTGATTCCAGCCACCCCACCTTCCTTTCACAACCTGAATCCCATGTCATCTTATTAGGGAGACCTCTCCCAGTCTTATTTAAATAGCAATATCCCACTTCCAATCTTCCTTCCCTCCCTACTTTTTATAGCACTTATTACTATCTGAAATACCACATGCTTACTTGTCTTGTCTTCTCCACAAGAATGTTTGCTCTGTGAGGACAGGAATTGTTGTCTGCTTGTTCCCTGATGTTTTACCAGAGTCTAGAAGGCACTGAAACAAAATAGATACTCATTAATTCTGTGAGGGATGAGTGGATAGATAGAACAAGCGGAAAAAAAGCAAGTCATGTAACCAAATATCCAATATGACCCTGTGTGTGTGCTTGCGTGCATGTGTATGTGTAAACTACGTATAATTAAAGATCTATAAGACAAATGACAAAATGTAGACAATAGTTATCCTGAGCCAGGGGACTAGGGGTGGTACTCTCACTTTGTATCCTTCTGTATGTCTAATTTTTTCTTACTACGGTGTATGTACCCTTCCATTCCCCTCTCCTCAACCCCAACCACAAATGGAAAGGAAGGCGTCAGCACCACCTGACTTAGGTGAGGGTGACAGAGGCGACTGCTGAAAACCTGGAGCAAATTCTGGCAAAGTCTGGTCTGAATCCAGATGAATCACTGAAATGGAGGCTGCTAAAGCCGAACAGGAACAAAGATTAGGGAGTGCAGGCTCCAAGGGAAAAGGTAAATCTGGCATCTATTCTATGAATTTCTTGGAGGTTTAAATCAGCAATTGAGATGGTATATATATATTACCCATGGAGAAAAGCAACGGATGAGAGATACTGATGACGCTACAGGAAAAAGCAGAGACCTAGGGAGGATAAGAACAGGAATCTCTGAATGGGATTGCTTTAAGACCGTAGACTGTAAATTTGGGTATGTAATTTTCCCTTCTCTGGTTGGAAGCTGGCCAGGTACAGCGTAACTACCTGGGGAAGAAGTAGCAGTAAAAGAGTTAAGGAAAAATCCAGATTCCTAGGATTATAGACACAGGTTGTTCTGGACAATGAGATTGTTCAGTGGAGAGAATGGGGCATATTGTGCAAAGTTTCGAGAAATTTTAAATGTGTGTGGGTCCGCACTAGTCTAGGTGTTCACGTTGGGTTATTTGTATAAAGGATTAATTTACCTTTGAATGGGTTGTTGTCTTCCTTTGGTATCTGCTAGCCAACTGGGAGTTAATTTGTTTCTAAAACAGTGCAAGGCTTTTTGGTTTCACCTAGGGGAGTGAATGGGTCTCTGTCTTTCAAGGTTGCACATTTTTTCTGCATTTCATCTAGGCAGAGATAAGAACTCCAGGGCCCCGGAACACAATAAGCTATTCTTGTAACTCAGATGTGACTGGGCACTGTGAGTAGTCTCTGTTCTTGACCCTACACCCACCTTGAGGCAGGAACTTTGTCATCATTTCCCAAAAATCCAATGCAACAAAGGATTAATGAATAATGGCAATTTTACCGAAAATTTCTTGGGGGAGACTGAAAAGCTGCCTGTGTCCTGGGGAGATAGTTTTGATCTGTGACAAAACCTAATAAAAATTCCCATGAGACATATAAGCTTTCTTTCCAAAGGGGAAAGGCTTCACATTTCTTTTATCTCATTTTTCCGTGTTCTTAAGCAAAACAATTGAATCTCTTTCAAGGTCTCCAGTCTCTCAGCCTGCCATCTAACCCTCTTCCTGGCAAAATGAAAGACCCACCATAGAATCTACTCGCTCAAGAAGGGAGATAGGGTGTGGGGTGTGAGCAATGCTTGTAAGTAGTTGGTAATTCACCCGCACACAGCTGATAATCCAATTTGCCCCCAGAGGGATGGACGGAGTAAAGGAAAAGAAAGGCCCTGTGGCACCCCTCTTTCCTTGCCAGGACTGGGATTCTCATGGGCTCAGGCTCCTCCTGGACACTGTTTCTTTGCTTACCCCCCTCTGTGTGCTGTGTGTGTTGAAGGAGCGGGCCGTGCTTGGGGATTTGAGTCCCACCTAGCTGCTTTGTGGTTCAGAAGGAACAAGAGAAAGAGTGGGGTTTGCAGCTTGGACCCTCTGCCACTTCATTCCTCCTCTGAGTCACTGACTGCTCCCAAACTCCAAAAAGGAACACGCTTGGGTGGGATTGGCAGTTGAGGGAAACTGCTAGGGGAGGGAGGAGCACACCTCATCAACAAGGGTACCTGCATAATCAACGTTTGTATACCTAACCCTGAACTGTACCCCACATCTTTAAAAAAAAAGAAACACACACACACACACACACACACACACAAACACACACAAGGAACACACTTGGGTGAACTCCCCATATCTTCCCACCTGCCCTTGAGGTGAAGACCCCTGCGACCTGCCTTTGACAAACAAACCATAACGAAGCTCCCCCACCTCATCCCTGACACTGTTGACTTTCATTGCAGTCTTTTCCCCCCAGACAGACACTTCTCTCCTTATTAGTTTTGAATTCAGCTGAAAAATCAAGAGTGGCAAGTACACAATTACTAAGCATGATAGTTAGTATCTTTAAAATATGTTCATAGATTGTTCGTTGGCTGTCTTTTTCTTTACCTTTGGAGTCTGCTTCCTGTTGCTATTGACAACATTTTTATCTCTCCTTACCTTGATATGAAAATGTTACCACTGAATTACAGATTCATTCGTTCATCAAGCATTATTGAGCACTCACTGTGTGCCAGGCAGTGTTCTAGGCACTGGGGATATAGTAATGAATAAGATTGAAAAGATTTCTGTTCTCATGGCTCTTATGTTATGAAGTGTGAGGCAAACAAACAAAAAAACAAGAAAGTATCAGATGGTGATACATTCTTTGAAGAAAATCCAAGGCATAACAGACAGGACTGTGCTAGGGGCTGTTGACTCTGGGTGAATAAGGGTCTTTAGGATGAGGTGACATTTGCTGATTTAAACTTTGACAGTTCACAAAATAAATTTGCCATTTGTCTTTCCTCCCCTTCCTCTCAGAGTTTGAACTTTTAGGTCAGTGTTCTAATGCAGACGGTAGAACTTTCATCTCAGGTAAATAGGAATCTAGAACTGGGATTGGCAAAGGTCTTCTGTAAAGGGCCAGATAATAAACATCTTTTTGGCTTTTCAGGCTATCTGGTTTCTATCTCAACAATATACAGAACTCCAGAGGCAGCTGCGTTCCATTGCAACTTTATTTGCAAAAATGGGAGCCGGTCGTGTGCAGCCCAGTGACCACAGTGCGTTGACCTCTGACTTAGACTGCATTTTGCCTTTATTTACTTCAAAGTGACAGCTGCAGTCTTTTTCCTTCCAGGAGAGTGACCCTTCCCTTAAATCAACCTTTGCCTTAGTTTTTTTTTTTTTCATTAAAAGGTAAGTCAAATCAAGATAGACCAATTTGGAAAATTCATACCACACATAAGAAAAAGAAGGAAGAAATCCTTACTTTCAAGCACACTCTAAGAGTGACCACTGTTAGCAGTTTGTTGTATCTCATTCACATTTTTAATGAGTGTGCATAGCATATATATAATATATACACAAAGACATCCAAAAAGAGAGGTTTTCTTTTCTTTTTTTGCCCACTTCCCTTCCCTTTCTTTTACTTCCTTTCTTTTCTTCTCTCCTTTTTCCTCTCCTTCCCATTTCCCTCTCCCCAGCCTCCCTCTCTCTCCCTATCCCTCCCTTTCTTCTTTCTTTGAACACATATGGTACCATTCTGGAAATACTGTTCCGCAACTTGCTTCCTTTGCCGTGCATTACATCACTGTGTGCCTCTCCGCGTCTGAGAGGCGCACATTCCACAGTTGGCGTCCTGTTGTTGCCAACCGACATGACGTGAGTGTCGGATTATTTTGGTGATGGTGCTAGAAGCAGGTGCGGGTGGGGGCCTCACACATCTACAAGAGCGTACTGCTGGCGGAGTGTTGGTGTGAGAGCAAGTCCCGGACCAAATGGTAGCAGCTGTGCAGCCCTTTCTTGGCTCACAGGCATGGGCAGCTGGTCTGGGGCTTGGAAGGGGGCTCTGTCTCTGCCGTCAGGGACACCGACCAGCCCTGGAATGAAAACCTTGCTCCAAAGCAGGTACATGCTTACAACAGATGGGCAAACTTTTCCATAAAGTGGGAAGAAATGGGCCCAGGTGGTCTTGGTCCAAGCACCCTCTCTCCATGTGAACTGTTGGGTTTGCCTTCATTTTAAAAAATGCTCTATTCATAGAAGGACCATGAACACTGTTACATGACTCAGTGACTCAGAATATTCCTCCACCTCCTTATTTTAGAAAAGGTGGATTGTATAAAAACACTTACACATCCTTCACCCAGATTCATAATTATTAATATTTTCCCACATTTGCTTTCCTATTTTTCTTTCTGTCTAAAAAAAGAATATATGCATATATTTACATATACACACATAAGTTATAAACATATAAGCCTATTTATTTATTTATTTATCTATTTATTTATTTATTTTGAGTTGGCGTCTCACTCTGTCAGCCAGACTGGAGTGCAGTGGCCGCTCCCGGCCACCACAGTCTTGGCCTGCTGGGCTCCGGCGATCCTTCCGCCTCAGCCTTCCAAGTAGCTGGAACTATAGGCACGCGCTACCATGCCTGGCTAATTTTTGATTTATTGTAGAGATGAGGTCTCACCAAGTTGCCCAGGCAGGTCTCGAACCCACGGGCTCAGGCAATCCACTCACCTCAG
>CAUYQG010229213.1:0-73519 GCA_963574415.1 Tarsius wallacei | reverse complement strand
CAGAAAAAAGCTTTTGATAAAATCCTTTCTTGATAAAAACCCTCAAACACCTAGGTATAGAAGGAACATACCTCAAAATAGTAAGTGTCATCTGTGAAAAACCCACAGCTAACATTCTGCTAAATGGACAGAAACTAGAATCATTTCCCTTGAAAACTGGAACAAACAAGGCTGCCCACTCTCACCCCTCTTATTCAATATTGTGTTGGAAGTCCTAGCACAGGCAATTAGACAAGAGAAGGAAATCAGGAGTATCAAAATAGGAAAAGAGATGTCAAGTTATCCCCCTTTGCTGTTGATATGATCCTATACCTTGAAAATCCAAGATAATATTTCAAAAACCTGCTTGCACTGTTAAAGGACTTTGGGAAAGTCTCAGGGTACAAAATAAATGTGCAAAACCAGTTGCATTCCTTTACACCAACAATAAGCAGGCAGCGGCCCAAATTAAAAGCACAATCCTATTCCCAATAGCCACCCCCCACACACACACAAAAGAAATACCTCCACATCTTCCTAACAAGAGAAGTGAAAGACCTTTACAATGAGAACTACAAAACGCTGCTCTAAGAAATCCAAGAAGACACAAACAAGTGGAAAAATATTCCATGCTCATGGATAGGAAGAATCAGCATTGCTTAAATGTCCATCCTACCAAAGGCAATCTACAGATTCAATGCAACACACAGTAAGTTACCAAAATCATTCTTTTCAGACCTGGAAATGACAATACAGAAATTCACAGAGAAACATAAATGACCACAAATAGGCAAAGCAATCCTTAGCAAAAGAAATAAAGCAGGAAGTATCACACTTCCAGATTCCAAACTTTACTATAAGGCTACAGTAATCAGAACAGCCTGGTATTGGTACAAGAACAGACACATAGACCAATGGAACAGGACAGAGGTTCTGGAAGCAATTTCTCAATTTCTCAACCAACTCATCTTTGACAAAGCCTCCAACAACAACCACTGGGGAGAGAGATCCTATTCTGTAAATGGTACTGGGAAAACTGGCTGACCACATGCAGAAGATTGAAACAGGATCCCTACCTATAACCATACACAAAAATTATCTTTAAATGGATCAAAGACCTAAATGTAAAACCTCAAACTATAAGAATCTTAGAAAACACAGGAAACACCCTTATGAAAATTGGAACTGGGAACCAATTCCTATTCAGAACCCTAAAGGCCAATACCTTAAGAAATAAAATAGACAAGTGTGACCTCATCAAATTAATGAGCTTCTGCAAAGCAAAGAAACCATCAAGAGAGCAGGGAGACAGCCCACAGAATGGGAGAAAAAATATTTGCCAACTGTTTATCCGACAAAAGCCTAACATCTAAGATCTACAAGGAACTCTATTGGCTAGCATAGAAGTACATTTTTGCAAGTGTGCCATCACTAGGGATTTCTTTGAATACCACATGGCAACATGTGTCTGTAACTTCAGTTCCACAGAAGGCAGCTCCTCATTTGCCTCCTCAGGCCTGCGAGGGTGATAAGTGGGAAAGATAATGAATAAAAGTTTCATAACTACTGCCCAGAATTACTACAGGCATCTTGTGAAACTCTCTTGTATAGTAGAGCCGACAGGAACACTTGGCATTAGCATCAGAAAATTCTATAAGCCCAGCGCTTTGGGAGGCCAAAGTAGAAGGAACCCTTGAAGCCAGAAGTGTTCTTGGATGACAGAGTGAGACACTCTCTCTAGTCTCAGGTACTTTGGAGGATGAGGTGGGAGGATTGCTTGAGTAGAGGAGTTATGGGCCAGATTGGGCGACGTAGCAAGAGCCCCGCTACATTTGGGATCAGATGGAGGATATCAGCCTGGGGTCGGGCTGCTCTAAGATTTCCTCTAGACACAAACCCTGGCAGGTGAGAGTCCTACCAGGGACTGAGGTCTAGACTCTGCTGGAACTCCATCTAAGGATTTCACTCAGCTTTCTTCAATAGCAATTTTATCATCAGCTTTCTTTGTGAAAGTGTTTTACTTTTTGCTTGCACTCTGTTCTGAGAGATGTGGAATGGATACCCCAGGATCTGCTTCTTGTCTATGAAAGTAAAGAGTTGTTCCATACAGTGCTAGACTGAGTTGTGTTTCTTTTGGACAATACCAAAATGCAATGGTAAGATACATTTAGAGTCTTCTCTGGGATTGGTAACTGGTGCACAGTGTACTGTTTAACAATTCACATGTTGAAAGAGGATTTGGCTATTTTATATACCTGGCATAAATAAATGACATTGTGCATATTTTCTGTGGACATAAATTGTTATGTCTCTTGGATTTCTGGGTCATATTTTATATTTCTTAATAATAAACTGTCTTAATGAGATGATAAACTGCTAAGTGAAAGATAAATCTGTCTCTTTCCCAAATGCTTATACCATTTTGTATTCTTACCAGCATGTGTGAAAGTTGTCCTTGCTTCACATCATCGCCAGCATTTAATTATTTTGCTTTACTTTAGTAGTACTTGTGTAAAATTATCTCATTGTTTTTAATTTGCATTCCTCCAATAACTAATGATGTTGAACATCTTTTCAAGTGATAACTTGCCATTCATTTATCTTCTTTGGTAAACTATAAATTAAATTAATTTGCCTATATTAAAAAAATTGAATTGTTTGCCATCTCATTGTTGAATCTTGAGAATACTTTCCATATTTCAGTACAAGTCCTTGTCAGATTTATGATTAGCAAACACTTTCTTCCAGTCTGTGGCTTGTCTTTAAATTCTGAGAATATCTTTCACAGAAAAAGCATTTACTTTTTATAAAGTCCAATATATCAAATTTCTTTTAATTTTTAGGAATCATGTCTTGGTATGATATCTAAGAATTAGTTTTGTACCAAGGGTCCTATTTTCTTTAAGTTGTATACTTTTAACTTAGCAGCAACTTGGATGGACTTAGAGTCTATAATACTGAGTGATCTAACACAGAAACAAAGAATTGAATGCCACATGTTCTCACTCATAAGTGAACCTTGAACAATTATCATAATACTATTAGAAAGGGATTGACAGTAGTGGCAAACTGCCAGGGGATGCAGGGGAGTGGGATTAGCAGTAGTGAGAAACTGTGGGGGGAGCACACCTCATCAGCAAGAGTACCTGCATAATAAAAATTTGTATACCTAACCCTGAATTATGCCCCACATCATTAAAATAAAAAATTAAAAAATTAAATAAAATTATGTAGAAGTAAAAAAATGTACATTTTTTTTTTTTGAGTCGGCGTCTCACCCTGTCGCCCAGACTGGAGTGCAGTGGCCGCTTCTGGCCACCGCAGCCTCGATCTACTGGGCTCCGGTGATCCTTCCGCCTCAGCCTTCCAAGTAGCTGGAACTACAGGCGAGCGCTACCACGCCCGGCTAATTTTTTTGATTTATTGTAGAGATGAGGTTTCGCCTGCCCAGGCGGGTCTCGAACCCGCGGGCTCAGGCAATCCACTCACCTCAGCCTCCCATATCTTAACTTTATGGGATATTTTCCCTACTCCCTTGCCTCTCAAGAAATGTGAATGCAGAGAGATAAATAAATCAGAGGTGGCAAATGGCTCAGCCTGTAATCCCAGCACTTTGGGAGGCCGAGGCGAGTGGATTGCCTGAGTCCACAGGCTGGAGACCAGTCCTGGCAAGTTGGCGATACCTCATCTCTACAATAAAATGAAAGAAAGAAAGAGAGAGAGAGAGAGAGAGAGAGAGAGAGAGAGAGAGAGAGAGAGAAAGAAAGAAAGAAAATCAGAGGTTCTCTCCATCTCTCTCTTTGTCTCTCTGTCTATCTCTCCCTCACGCTCTGTCTCCCCCTCCCTCCCTTTTTCCTTTCTCTTCCCATCTCTCTCTCCCCATTTCTCTCTCTCTGTCTCCCCCTCCCTTCTCCCTCCCTTTCCCCATTTCTCTCTCTCTCCCTCAGTCTGTCAGTATCTCCCTCTCTTCTCCTTCTCTACCCCTCTCCCCCTCCCTTCCTCCCTCTCTCTTTCTCTTTTTCTCTCTCCCCCTGTTCCAGTAATCTCATGGTCCTGGGAAATGTATGACAGTCAACAAGAGGTGCCTGCTCCATCCATTATCCCACAGACTGCAGAGCCAAGGATGCTTGTTATGTTCTCAATGGCAGAATAGGATCATGGTGGCCTTTCATAAGACACAACAAAAAGATTAACTTCATGAATACACTTTTCTTTACGTTTTCTCAAATACTGGAACCTGTTCCTCTTTGCCTCATTACAGCTCATGCATGATGACATTTGATTCAGCACAAATCATATATGAACTTCTATTAAACATATTCTGGGTGCTCAGTTGCCTAAATATAATCTGGGGATTATACCTGTAGGTGTCACTGAGAAACATCGAAAGTAAATGGCTCCTTGCTTCTCCTCAAATCCACACCCAGAATAACAAACCAGCATCTCTCTCAAGCACAAAGGAGCCCTGTCTTACCTAAGCAAGTCAGTACCCCTTCATTCTGCAAATTGCTGCCAGCTTGCAAGCACGCCAAGTATGACATTATGGGATTACGAAGAACCTGAGCTATTTTTGCAACCGTGGCAATAATAGTCAGAGTCATCCAATTATTTGGGAACCAAGTCCTCACCTTTTTGTATGATCATCTTCCTCTAGACAGACCTAATTGTAGTACAAGAAGGCATTCATGCATGTAAGCACTGAGTTGGACAAGACTTACTTGGCCACATGCACATTTTCAGACCCCAGCTCAGCCCTTGGAGACTCTGGGCAGGTGACTTCATTTTCCTCTATCTCAGCTCCCTCATCTGTAATAATGAAATGGTATAATACTCCCTCACTGAGTTCTTATAAAGGTTAAATGAGGCGGCCTTCTGAAGAGTACCCAGGTACTCAATTGAGAGCAGATCAGAGGTTGCCAAAGCCTGGGGGGTGGAGAAAATGGAGAAATGTTGGCCCAAGGGCACAAACTTTCCTTTATCAAATGACCCATTCTGAGAGCTAACTCACAGCATGGGCGGTGATGGATGTGGTAACTAATAACAGTAATCATTACACCCTGTATACACCCTGTGTATTATCAGATCACCATGTTGGACACCCTGCATATATTCAACCTTTATCTGTCAATTAAAAATCTTAAAAGAAAAAAGATGACCTATCTTCTCTTCCTCCCATTGCGTGGGTTCATGACCTTCCCTCCTCTTCACTTTTGTGTTGTGAGTAGCAGGAATAAACACAGATGCAAAGGTCAAGTCCTTTCCCATCATTTTTTACTTCTGTTATAATTTTAAATGAAATTTCAAATTTTGGCTGGGCATGGTGGCTCACATTTGCAATCCAGCACTTTGAGAGCCTGCAGCAGGAGGATCGCTTGAGTCCAGGAGTTCAAGACCAGCCTGAGGCAGCATAGCAAGTCCTCATCACTAAAAAAACTCAACAAACTTAGACAAGTGTGGTGATGTGTGCCTGTAGTCCCAGCTACTTGGGAGGCTGAGGATGAAGGATCACCTGAGCCCAGGAGGTTGAGGCAGTGATGAGCCATGATCATGTCATTACACTCCAGCCTGGGTGACACAGTGAGACCCCGACTAAGAAATAAATAAATAAATAAAAGAAATTTCAAAATTAGCACAGCATATAGATAGATGGGCACGTTCACAAACTATGGGCTAATAAAAGATACAGCAATTGATCTTTGTGCTTAGAAAGGCCTAAGCATAAAAGAAAAGGAAGAGCTTACAAAAAATTTGATAGATTTCCATGAATTAAAAATTTAAAATCTGTTAAAAATACATTATAAACAATGAAAAAACAAATGACAAACTGATTTTTAAAATTGCAAATAACATTAAATTACAAATGCAAATTTGTAAATTAAATGCAAATTACATCTAAACTCTAATATGTGAAAACACTTATAAGGAATAAGAAAAAGACAAACATTCTAATGAAAAATGGCAATAAAAATTGGTTCACATTTTTTAATACTGAATATGAGAAGAGCTTAAAATCCAAATGTTGGAAAAGCTGCAGTGGGGTGGGGTTATTGCACACAAGGCCTTCCCCTAGGGACTGGGCACCTGGAATAACTCAGCCATGTGAGGCCACTACCTACAGTAGTCACACATGAAAACAAGCTGCACTATCTATCTGTGATAGTTCCACTGGGTTTATCATTAGACATAAACAATTCAAACTTGAGTTTCAAAGACTATAGATGCCACAGCATCCATAACCCAAACCTTTAGATGCCTTGACCTACTAATTTTTCTTTTAAAAAGTAATCTGAAAAAAAGATCAATGATGCAGAAAAAGGCTTAAATGTCAAAATATCTATCTATTGTTCTTTACAGTGAATTTGAAATTTGAGTGAAAATTGGAAGCTACATAAGTAGCTACATAATAATAGAAAATCATGTTATCCAAGATTATAATAAGGAGCTATTTACAATATAATGCTATGTAAAAAGGCAACACATAAAGCACAGCATAGTTATGTTAAACAGATATCTGTATGTATTATCTATCTATCCAGCTATCTTCCTTTACTCCCAACCCCTCCCCTCAAAACTGAAAGGACACTGACAGTGGTTTTCAGAGTACTAAGATTACTGGTGACATTTTTCTACTTGTATACTTTTCTATTTTCTAAATTTTCACCAATCAAAAATTTTTATTTTTGTCAACAGAAAGCAAACTACTGTTTAAAATAACTGATGAATCATCTATACATCTTAAATAAGATCAAATTTAAGACTTTAAAAAACAACTTGAAGTAAACTCATTTATTTTATTAAAACGTAAAAGACTGCTTCTAAACATCTAGATTTCACTTCATTGAAATAAGAATTTGGTTTTGTTGCTACCAAGAAATACTATTGTTTCCAAAACATTTGCAATCATACCACCTTTCAGACAGAGACCACAAAAATTAATTATAAGAACAATCTTCCAATCACCAAAGCTTTCCATCTGTAAAATGAGAGGGCTACATTAGGTAATCTCTTCAGTACCTTCGAGCTCTCTGATGATGTGAATTTATTATCTAACTCAAGAGATGAAAAATTAAGCAACAGACTCTCCCTTCACAATAAGCTTGAGAATTATGGGAATTTTTTTAAAAAACAGCAGGAGACTCCACTGCTTAATGTCAAACCACAGAAGAAACTCCAGATGGTAACCCAACGTGTGCAATGTGATAAAGAGGGACCACTCCCACATCTCTCAGGGGACAAGCCACATGGGTCCCTCCATTTTTGTCCCTTACTCCTATCCCTGAAATGGGGATACCGCCTATCCCAGAGTGTTCTGAGGATTATAATGCTGTAAAGCACCAAGCCTAGAGATAGAGGCATTTGGCACATGCCAAGACAGATGTAGATTTTTTTATTACATAGTGTTCTCCACACCCGTTTACAAAAGCATTATTTTTTATAAACACTGTAGCAGCCAAGAAAGCATTATAAAATGAAGGAATAATAGATGCACAAAGCAATGTTCCCACAAGACCCAGGTTTACCTGTGCCATCTTAACCTCATTTAATACCTTTTTGAAAACATGAGACTTTGACGTTGGGCAAAAATAAATTCTGCAGACAACATCTTAAATATATTATTCTGCATAGTCAACTAACAAGTTGGCTTGACTGTTGACATAAGTCCTGAGAAAAGATAAGGTCATAAAGCATTTGCCTGACTTACTGACACAACAAAAAAATAATTTTTCTCCACACAATTTGTCCCTGTTATGAAGTTATAGATTCAGAATACTAAATAACTGGGAATGTTCAGTGTATATTATAATTACATCCTCTACTTTGAGGAGAATAAGGCTGCAGAATTCAATATTCACTTCTTCCTCACACACATAATCAGTTCTCCTTTCAGCCTCGCAGACAGACAGAGGGAGGGGACCTCTTCCTCCCCACTTCCCTATTCAATCAAACTGGGCACTGGGGCTATATCACCTGCCATAGCATTTCTCAGTGAACCTTCAAGCCATGTATTCTGAGACCTGGCCTTATCCAGTGCTGGGATTAAATCAGTAAAGAGAAAAAGAAAGGGATTAATGGTCCTTTCCTCTCCCTTTTACAAGCTAATTTGTGAGGAAAAGCACAGGAAAAAAGCATTCAAACAAATCTTTGGAAAAATACATCTGAGGCTTGACTTCCTAGTTGCTGGCAAGGCTAGGCACAAATCCAAAAGTTAATTTGAAGTTTAGCTTTGGGGAGGTCATGAATGAAATAGTCCCTCAAATCCTGGCTGTGTAATAAACCCAGGCAACACTCTCAAATAACCTGGAGTCAGCCAAAGGCTCAAGTGTTTCCCTCACTTTAGGAAAGAGCTTGAGACATGTCCTGACTTGTCAGTTGTATAAGATGCTGCCTCTCTTTTGGCCAGGGAGGTTCTGTTGTGAGGTTCAGCTGCTTCACTGTTGTTGCCTTCTCATGCAACCCTTAGCTCAACCTGTCCTCGACTTTCCTTTGGATGAACCATGTTCTTTGGGGACAGCATTACTTCAACTAATTCCCCTCCTGTCACACCCACTTTATTCTAAAGCCTCCTCTAAATCTCTCTCAGGGGAAAGCTTCTCCTTCAGATCATCATTTCGAAGTCCTTAAAACTCCAGGCTATTTTACAACCACCAGGAGTGCCCATCACCTGCTCTATGGGATGCAAGCCAGAGGCTAAGAGAGAGGATTACTGCTGTTCAGTGGGAGAGGAAAGTGCCCTGGAAACCGTTTCCCAAACAAGCTAAAAGGGCAAAAAAAGAAAAGGCTACCAGATTCAGAAATAAAACAATTCTGGTGACACAAGTGATGAGCTGAGACTCAGACCAGACCAGACAAGCATTTAATCCACCCAAGAAAATGAATAATACTAAGGAGCATTGTTAAGAATGTGGGGAAATGAAGAAAGAAAAAAAAGGAAGGACAGGAAGACAAGAAACATAATAATCATAACTTTATTGAGATTAAAATTGGAAGACTTTGTCTCACTTTTAAAAAACAGTACATCTTCTAGCTTCATCTTTTTGAAGAAGCCAACCACTAGAGATAAAAAATAAAAAAATAAAAAAAACTATAGTTCTTGACATTCAGCCTTTTTCCGTGACATCAAGTATCAGAAATATAACATTTTCTGTAGGAGTGAATTTCAAAAGTTGCATGTGGAAAAAAAACACATAGGCATGTTCTTACTCAGCTTAGCACTTTCTGCATGACATATTAAAGCAGAAGGAATGAACTGCACTGGAGGTGGGAGAAGGACCAGAAGAGAACTTTATGAACTCTCCTAACAAAAACAGGAAGGCAAGGAAATTGCTAACTAACCTACAGCAGATCTGTGGTCCTAGAACTACCCAGCCACAAAAGGTTAATGACAAACCTGCCCTTGGGATAAGGACAAGGAGAAGTTGGAGAAAGGATTTATTAGCTGTTTGAATCTTTCATTCATCAATGTTTATTGAGCATCTACTCTGGAAAAAGTTCCGTGCTAAGTTCCTAGTAGGTGAGTGTCAGAGAAGATATTAAGATACATATTAAGATGTATAAAACAAAGTCAATGTTCTCAGGCATCTAAAATCACACACACAAAAGATTACACATATGTGTGCAAATATAATATGAGAGCATATGGTGTCATTAGTGTGGTCTATGCAAAGATCTATTGAATTCTGAGTTCCCATGTTTCTGGCACCCATATTTTATGTGAGATGTATTTTTGTTTGTTTTCCTCCAGATCCTGACATTATTTTGGCTCCCAACAGCTCCTTCTCTTGAAAGATGCAACTTTGTGTTTTTTACCCTGAGCCACGCACCTCTTCCAGTCATTATGAACTGGCATTACTTGTCACCAATTTGTCCAGCAGCACTTTCCACATCACAGGGATCTTCTGTGACACCACCTTCCATTACACAGGTGGAATTGACAGCACAAGGAGACACACCATATGAAGACATTCCCAACGCAGATCCTGATTGGGTGTCTTTCAGTAATTCATTGTGCAGAAATGAAAGAGTAGCTTCCTCTGTCATTAGGAGACAGTGGCTCGAGTAAAATAATCCTGCCCCACAGGAAATGAGCACTGTACTCTCTGAGTTTTAGGTAAATACAGTGAATAGCAGCCGAGAGTAGATGTATCAAATCCTGCTAACCTATGCTCTCTCCTGAATGAGTAGAGACACTAACTTGGGCAAAGTTTTGTATCGGGTGGAAGATGAGGTTTAAAGCAAAGTCTCTTCCCATCACATTCAATTTCATCTGCTACCTCAGGTGACATTTAGATATGAGTAGAGATGAACTGTCCACCTGCATACTTTATATAATAACCTTGCAATGGTACTCTTAAATCAGTATTTAATACCTTTAAATTAATCCTGAGAGATATGGAATGGGAAAGTATAATTTTTAAAAACTTCAGGATACATTTCTAGTACTGTAGTTCTAAACCAGGGAAAGGTGAGCATTTTCCCCCCAAGGGAATTGTGGCCAAGCCTGCAGACATTTCTGGTTGTCATGCCTGGGGGATGCCATTAACATCTAGTAGGTAGAGGCCAGAGCTGCTGCCAAATGCCCTACAATGTATAGGACAACCCCACAACAAAGCTTAACACATCACTGGAACTGAAGTTGAGAAATTCTACTCTAATGGAAATAGCCCTGAATTAGGAGTCATAAGACCAGGGTTCTCAGTCAGGTCACAGCACGTATTAGTGATATGACATTGGGCACATGCCTTATGCTCTTTGCAATTCAATTTGATCTTTAACATGAGAGTAACAACATATTCTCTACTCACCAGCTCAGGGTTGTTTATAACTATCAAATAAAATGTATGTAGTATATAAAAGTATACTTTGATTATTCAGCATCACAACTTCCTTGATAGCAACATCAACATTCTCAGATACAAATTCAATCTACAAATATTTACGCAGGGCCTACAGAATAAATAAGACAGTTTAAATTTGATTCAAGAAACTTAAAAACTCAAAGAAAGTCTCATGAGCATCAGGTCCTCCACAGCCCAAGCAAAGGAAAACTTCTCTCATCAACTTGAGTTCAACATTCAGACTTCCCCTTGTCAATGATCCAGAGACACCAGCATCAACCTTGGGTCAGAAAACACTCACCTCATGGATTTTCTTTTCATGGTAGCAAGATCCAGGCGTCCTTGACACGCACTCAGGGCAGCATTGGTTGGCGGCTATTTGAAGCACCTCTCCCTAAGATTTAAAAGCAAACACAGAGTCACGATGGTTCATCAGACCCAAGTCACCTGAGAGTCACTAATCTCATGAGTTTCCAGGGTGACAACAAAGAAAGGATAAAATGAGCAAATTAACAACCAGGGTCCTCTATGTCAAGCTGAGCTTCTCTCAGAGATAAAATGAACTCCCTTATGAAAGTAATTTTTCTGGAAAAAACTTATCTACATCTTTCCATGTGTAATGAAGTTAGAACTTTTTTTTCCACTAGAGATGTTCCAAATTTCCCCCTGTTGGGAAGAAGAAGAAGACTCAGGAGATGGGTGGTGGCCACCAAGCTAGCAGGACTTCCAGCTACCTTCAGAGAGGCCTAAATACCCAGCAGAAGGGAGTTGAAGCTGATGCTTAACTTTTGTCTAGAAAGCAGAGAAGCGAGGAACATGGGAGGAAGCAGCATTTCTCAGGAGGAGGTATCACATTCACACATTGTGGTGAGCTGGGTAGAATTCCTGGGCTCCAATAAAGACTGACATTGTTTTTCAAGGCTTCTATAATCACAGTTGTGTTTCTTGATACTATCAAGAGACTGGGCCAACACCTGATAGCCCAGGATTTATTGGGGAGGTGTCACATGTTAACTAACCATCTACTTGTCATTGTGAATAATCTGTTTTACCTAAGAGTTATTAAAAATATGGATCAGAGAGCATAAGTTTACCTTTGGGGTCCAGTGATTCTCCTATTAGATCTCTTACTCATGTTGTTCCTCTACTTATGGTTTTCTCAAGTCTAAATACGTGACAGAACAGGCAATGAGTGACTTTGCCCCAAAATGGTAGGTGACCCTGTATCAGCTAGGAAATCATGACTTGTCCACAGAATAATGGATCCAATCAGTAGAATTTTAAAAAATGATGTGTGTGTATTTAAGCATGTGTTCGTGTTTCCTTTGTTATTTTTATTGTTTCCATTTTATTAAAAATTTACTCATAAGAGGATTCTAATGTCATATAATTATATCCACAAGAGTGAATGGAAAATAGGATTAAAACTTAGCTGTTAATCCACTAAATAGATAAATACATCAATAACAGTGACCACCAAATTCTTATTTGTTTGATAAATGACAGAACTTATATGATAGGAGATTTTATAAAATTATACATACTATGCAACATTAATAACTTTTCAGAAAGGTGTCATCTGAAGCCCAAGATAAAACTGTACTTGTCTGATTTCCACTAAGACAGTAATAGAAACTGCAGTAGCCCAATTTCCACTAAGAATTTCATACAATTAGAAAATAAGATGATCTAAGTGTTGTTTATATTTTAACATGGAAGCAGGGAGCAAGAGAGACAGGCAGGTAGAATGGAAGACTTCAAGGGATATTGTGTGCTTCCAAATTAGTTTTCTTTGTTTTATATAATAGCTAATTTTCAGATTTAGCCCTTAAAGCTCATTTTAAAGATACAAAGTTTAAATAACTATAACTTTAATGTGTGTGAGTGACAGTGGGAGGAGGAAAGAAAATGGTCCCCAACTTGGGTCTATCTATGGAACTTCTGGTGGGACATGGAAGAGGTAAGTTAAAGGAAGAGCAAAGACCCTGAAAAATAAGACACAGGGAGTTCTTGCTACCTAATCACGCAATCCTGAGCAGCTTGGTGAGCTGCGGGCTACAATGGAACACATAGGCCTACTGCTCTTCCAGGCTTTGTTGTAGGAAGAACTGGAAAGCATCTATAGGGGCAGGAGGCATCAGTGAAGACTGCCAGGAAGCAAGGTTACATGTTTAGCACCTAGAAGAACTGCTAACAGTAATAGTGATGATACTTTGATTATTATAGCTAACACTTACTGAGTGCCTATAATAGTCAGGTACTCTTCTAAGCATATACAGTATGTATATGTATATATGCTAATATATACACACATACATATATAGAGAGATAGTTCAATTCTCACAACAACTTTTTTTAGGTAAATACTATTGTCTGCATTAAGGTTTATATTCAGTGTCCACGAAAAAAATCACTCTCTCCTTTTATACTCTTGACTACCTCAATTCAAGCAATCCTCATCTCTACTTCACATGACCAACCTTGAGACCTGTGTACTCTAAACTGCTGGATAACAAAAATCTTCAACCTTCTGAACATAAGTCTCCTATTCCTTGGATCCCTCTCACCCACATTCCCACTCTCCCTCCAGGGAGATCCGTGAGCACTTCTTTTCTTTGCAGTTATTCAAGTCCCCCAGCTGGTCTCATTTTCTCTCTATTCTTTCTCTTCATTAACATGAAAAAAATCCCAATCCTGGATCTACTTTGCAATTTGCCTTAGTCCCTTACATACTTGACTGGCAAGCATTACTGAGAAAATCATTTGCCATACAGCTTGGTACCCCTTCAGGTTCAAGGTCTCCTGCTCCTGTAGACCCTTAAAACTACCCACAAATGCTTTATGTTGACCTTGGTAAAGGTACCTTTCTCCCTCAGTAACAGCTCCTAAGATTCACTACTCTTTTATAACTGCCAAGTGAACCTCAAAGTCTTTAAAGAGTAAGCTCCTTAGGTATGAACTACCTCAGTATCCTATCCCTCTTCTTACCCACATATTTGAATATATCTGTACCCATTTGTGGTTCCTTCTCATCCTAAACAACGAGGCTGTCCCCCACTCCCTATCCCCATTCACACTCCTCTGTTCTCCCAATACCCTGTGTTCTTCTTCTTGGGATTCATTTCCTCTGTTTCTCCACACCCCCATCTCCATTTTTTCAACTTCTCTTTCTAGTCTGGGTCATTCCCCTTTCCCTCCCAAGGGGATCATATCTCTTTCATGCTCATATCAAAAGCTTAAAACTAAAACAAAACTAAACTCTCTCCCTTCCCTTGTGTGGTCATTCCACAAATACTGACTGAGAGACTTCTGGATGCCTTACACTATGCTGTTTGATGGGATGCAATAGTGAGGAATATAAGATTCCATTTCTTAAGGAACCAAGAGTCCAGAGGAAGAAGTGGACGATTAAACAAGCACTGCAGTCTGGTCAAGAGGTATAAGAAGGGTAAGTACAGAGCATCATGACAGGACACAGGAGGACTCACTAGTTGGGAATGGGCAGTTTAAAGAGACTTCACAGGTGGAGTGTTGCCTATTAAGGCCCCACTTCTCTCCTTCACTCCCAGTCAAGCTCTTGAGAGAATGGCCTTGACTCAGCCTTCCTTCCCCCACTGTCCATTCACTCCTACCTTTGTTTTTTTTTTTGAGTTGGAGTCTCACTCTGTCGCCCAGTCTGGAGTGCAGTGGCCGCTCCAGCCACCGCAGCCTCGACCTGCTGGGCTCCAGCGATCCTTCCGCCTCAGCCTTTCCAAGTAGCTGGAACTACAGGCACACGCTACCACACCCGGCTAATTTTTTGATTTATTATAGAGATGAGGTCTCACCAAGTTGCTCAGGCGGGTCTCGAACCCGCAGGCTCAGGCAATCCATTCACCTCAGCCTCCTAAGGCGTGGGATTACAGGCTGAGCCACCGAGCCCGGCCCACTCCTACCTTTGAAGTATGGTTTCCACTCCTACCGTTCCACTGACACCAACCTCAGTGTGTCCACCGTGGCCCACATGTTGCCAAATACAATGGATCACATTAAATTCTTCTCCCATTTATTCCCTTAACTGTGATCAACACTGTCAACACAAATGTTTTCTGGAAATTTTCTGCTCTCCTGGTGACCATAGCATTGCTCTCTTCATTGACCATTTATTCTTTTTTACCTCTCTGACCATATCTTCTTCATCTTCTTAAGCTCTTTCTCTTATGTATACTTCCCCTTAAATGACTGTGCTCCCCTAATTCCATCCTTGGTCTTGTACCCTTTTCTCATTTCTTTAGATAAGCTCATTAATTCCACACATTTGCACTACTGTCTATATGCTGATGACACCCTGCCATATCTCCAGTCCTGCCCTCTGCTCTGGGCTTTAGATAAGAATATCCCACTGCCTTTCTGGCATATCCATCTGCCTCTTCTCTGGACACTTCAAATTCAACAGATCCTAAACTGCGTCAGATGGACTTCTTTTCCTCATTCTCCCATATTCTCAATATTAGTTGATGACTCAGCTAACCAACTAGTCATCAGGTCATAAATACAGGAGTTATTTCTTCTTCTCCTTTTCCTCACCCTCCTACTTTCACTGAGTTCTGCTGATTTATCCTCTAGTTATTGAACCTGCCTTTTCCGCTTGATCCCTACACTACCAGAGCTCTAATTCTGGTATTTATCCTTTCATCTGGATTATTCTCTCAGTCTCTGAACTGATCTCTTCATTTCTAATATTATGCATTATCTCTTAAATACCAGCAAGATCTTTCTTTCAAAAATCTGGCCATTCTACCCTTATGCCTGAAAACTTTATTAGTATTCTATCATCTTAAAAATTCCAAGCTTCATACTATAGCATACCAGTCTCTGCATAACCTTGAACTTGTCAACTCTCTAGCCTCATCTCTCATTCAGTCAGTAAAAAAATATGTATTGAGTGTTGACCATGTGTCAGATGCTATTGTAGGTGTTGGGGATATATCATGAATAAAAGAGACAGTAAACAAGAAATATCAGTAAAATATATAGTATGTCAGATAGTAGTTAATGTCAAGAAGAAAAATAATGTATGGAAGAGGATATAAAATGTGTGGTAAAGGTTAGAGATTTGCAATGTTAAACAGAATGTCATACAGGCAAGACATAAAGGAAGGATCAAGTCATGCATGTGTGTGTAGAGGGGCATGTGTGTGTATGTGTATGTGTGTGTACACATATATACACATACCAGACACACGTCTGCCACAGGATCTTTGTACTTTGCTGTTTCCACTGAAATTGCTCTTTCTCAGATACACACATATATATTTGGGGAACAGCAAGGAGGCTCACTGCTAAAGCACAATGAGCAAGGGAAAGAGAGTGAAGATTAATTAGAAGGGCACAGTAGTACCTTAAAGGACAGGGTGAGGACTTGCTTTAAGTGAAACAAGTCATGGGGAGCCAATGGAGGGATCTGAGAAGAGAAGTAACATCATCTGACTGCAATTTCACTAGGGTCACCCTGGCTGCAGTGTCAAGATTACAGTGAAAAGGCAAGTACAGAAACAGGGAAAACAGTTAAGAGGGTATATAAGAAACTAGGCAAAAAGATGGAATCAGACAAAACAGAGAAGTCACATTTGGAATTTACTGTTTCATAAGGAGGAGCTGGGGGGTTTGAGAGTGCCCCTGGATGTAGAATGTGGGAGGCAGTGGGAAGTCAGAGATGACTCAGTTTCTGGCCAGAGCAACCAGGAGAATGGGGTTGCCATTTACTAATATGAGAAAAATAAGGAGAACAACTCAGGAATGGACAAAATCACAAGTCTAGAATAGAACAAGGACCAAAAACCTATTCTGTAAAGAACCAGATGATAAGTATTTAACCTTTGAGAACCACATATGGTCTATACCACAATGATACAATGAGATTGATGCAGTTTAAAAGCAGTCAAGGAAAATACATAAACAAATGAGCAAGCCTGTGTGCCAATAAAACTTTATTTGCCAATGCTGAAGTTTTATTTCATCACATCATAAAATGATGTTCTCAATTTTTTAAAATCATTTAAAAAATGTAAAAACCATTCTCAGTTCATAGGAGTCACAAAAACAAATACAGGGCCAGATTTAGTCTGCTGACCCCTGATAGAGAACATGTTTAGTTTTCAGCAGTACAATGTATGTCTTCCAACATTTAATCCTGGGCTTCTTCCACGGTATTACAATTATTCATGAGAAGTGGGGAGGGAAATTTTCACAGCCTTTACACCACCAGTTCAGATTCTGACATGAGTTACTTAGCAAGCCAAACAGTGATTTTTTTTTAGGAGTATTTACTCTATAATATAGAAGGTACCATAATACACAACAAAATATTATCATATTTATCAACATTTAATGTACTTTTAGCTTCTCAGGAATATACCCAAGCAAAAATGGAGGAATATCCTTAAAGGTCTATCTTCACTCCAATGTTAGGTACATAAACAGAGCCATATTAGCATTAGATGGCTTAAAGGCTCAAGATTAATTATTGGAGCTGCGGGCTGAAAACTAGCGAAAGAAACTGTGCTTTTGAAATTGACAGAATGCTTTTTAAAGAAAATAATTGGTCTTGTCTAGGGAGTTTCAAAAGTTCAAACTTAAAGCTTAAGCCTTCTTTTTAATTAATAGATTTGCTTTAAAAAGAAAAGAGTCAGCACCTAGAAAAAATATTATTCTAACAGAATAGATGTGTAGTCAGAAAAAACTGAAAATTTTTAACAGAGGGGAGAGGAGAAAATACCAATCATAGCCTTGATCAAATACAAGGAGATTTCTTGAGTCAAAGCTCACCTGTGTATCTTGGGAGTCCAATGGCAGCACAATAACACAATCAGTGGCAGACTCAAATGCTGCTTTCAGAAAATTTTTTTCAAGATGTCAATTCTAACTTTCAATCCATTCAATGGTTCATAAGTGTTATGGTTAGTATCAGTAACTTTGACATGTCAAAATCTCTAGGTAGCAGCTTATTAATTGCATAATCATGGTTAAGATGCCTAAAATTTCTAGGCCTCACTTTTCTCAACTGTAAAGTAGGAATAAAGATGTCTAATCTACCCCACACAATATTACTAAGATAACATGTGTAAAATCTTTTACTGAGTGTCTTGTTCAGAGTAAATACTCAATAAATGGAAATTAGGATGTTCTTAGATACAATATATTAAAATTTTCTTCCACATTTCATAAAATTTCCAGTTGGGCTTTGGGATAAATTTCAAAAACAGTTGGCTGAAACAATGCAAAAACTCAACCCTTCACTGACTTTACCAACACATTTAGGATACAGTGAGGATACCATACCTTCTCAAAGGCACACTGAGGGTTTCTGCAAACAGCAGGTTTGCAGATAACAATATCACCATGGCAACGGCAGTTCTGGCATGAATCGGGCTTCCAAATTGTGGCATCCTGCAAAGAAGCATAAGCTCTGATATAAAAACTGATCAGTCAAGGTATGAGTAACAAAAGCAGCACCATCAATAGTCCCACACCCTGAACAATTAAAAGACAAAGGAAAGTCACAGGCACACCGCACACAGTACTTGCTGGGCCCTGATTAAACCCCAAGAGGCAATATAAGCAGTATAATCCATTTTACAACCATCAACCCACGTAGCAAAGACAAGGGAATGCAGCAGAGAGCTGTCGATACCCAGTGTAAAAACCATCGATTGCCCTGAACCACCGGAGGACAAGCTGCTCCCTGACTCAAAGTTTCTCTTTGCAGTTAACTAGCAGAAACCATCAGAGCGTGTTTAAAGGAAAATGACACTTTTGACTGGCACTAACCAGCATCCTAAAAGCAGTATTTGCCACTAGATAGGATGAGCACCTCAGACTTCACTTTCTAGCTCTTTGCTACCACATGCCACCTCTAACACTGGTCAAAAACAAGAAATATTTGAGTAAGCGGTTGGATTTTTAAAGACACATCCACCAACACATGTGTATTGAGTGACTATTAAATGCCCAGCTGGGTGCTAGGTGTGCTGGGGTACAAAGGAAGCAGGAGTATGGATGGGCACTATCTATAAGGATCTCCCAAATGATTTTGGATCATAAACACAAGGGAATAAAACAAAAATAAACTGACAACACTATGCTATTATTTAACAAATTAGAAAAGAAAACAATGGTCATCAACAGAAAAGTGAACCTGGGCTCAGCTAAAGGTCTCAGAAATTTCTTTCCTAGTTCTCATCTTCTGATCACTCTAAATCCACATTTCAGCTGTACTCATTTTAAAGTAACTTTGAGACAACTATCTCATAGATTCCACCAAGCCCTGTTTCTGTCCGTTTAAAGGCTGCTTGATGACTCCAAACTGAAATGGTAAAAACCCCATAGGCTATACTGAAATACACCTGTCTCAGAGATTTCCTAACCCCAAATCCCCTTCTATATGGGTTGAAGAGAGCCATACTGTTTGGCTGTTTCAAACACTGAACGTCTTTTAAGAGAGCTGTCCATATTGTTCTCTGGTTTAAAACTATTTCAGGGATCATCTCGAAATGCAGACCCCATAACCTGGCCCTTACCTCTCTCCCTGGCCTTGACAAGTCTCACAGTCCTGAACCTGTCATCCCTCCTCAACAATGTGGTCAAGCTGTTGGACAGCCTTTGCCTTCCCTTTTCTGGTATCACAACTCACTACTCTTCCCTGACTTCTCCAGAGACAGTTTGCAAACCGTGGTTTCAACATACAAGGGAGAGCCTTGCATTAGTGTGAATGTACCCTTAACCAACCCAAGGACGCCCACAATGCAACAATAGGGAAAGAACATCTCATCCCAGTTATAAATACCATATGAGACCCAGTGTGCATTTGCAGGATTTGGGACCTTGCCTTGAGTAATGAGGCACTTCCAAGAAGAAAGAATCCTGGAACACAGAAAACTGTAGAATAGCAGTTCCTAATCTTCCCAAAGAGTTCTGCATATCTGGGGGAGAAACAATTTCCCCTGATAATTGTTGGTAGTTGTGGGTGGCCCATGGATCCAGACATGTGACTAAGACATGGCCTTGGAAGAATGGCTGTGCAGCTGGGAAAAATGGGATGTACAGCAGAGAGTATTGGTTGCCCTCAATCCAACTCTGCTTCTCTCTTATTGGCAGAGCTCAGAGTTTGTTCAAGTGTTCCTGGCCCCTATGCCATGAGCTCAGTGAAGGAGCACTTCCCAAGCCCAAGATTTAAATGAAAGATAGCTCTGCCCCTCCAGAGAGAACAATGTAGGATTCTCAGTTGCTTTCTGCATATGGCAGAGCTATTTGTTCATGTTATTTTCTGTTCACTGTCTACATTTCCAAAACCTTGGGTCAAGGCTGTTGGTCAAACTAACACTCTTCTTTCAAGCCTCAACCTCAGAGATAAATCATTCCTAACGCCTAACTTCTACTCAAATATAGCTCTTCACTGTTCCTCTGTGACCCCACTGTTTGCTGCACATGCACTGTCATACTTTAATTGTACTCATTTACATTTCTGTTAGCCTCACTGGACCACACTATAAGCCTCTCAAAGTGGAAATTGTCCTTGGCCAGACTCACTGTAGATCCTTAAAAAAAAAAAAGAGTTCATAGTTTGTAAGTTGCTTAGTGAAGGCTTTTTTCTCCTTTCTAAACTTTCTCATCCTTTTTTACTCAGTCAGCTAGTTGAACTGCTACTAAAACACTTTAGGGAGGGATAAGAAAAGTTTCTAAGCTCCTGGCAGAGTCATCAGAACACCAGCAATCAACTAGAGCTGACATGAGCTAGGAAACTGATAGATGCTAGCAATGGATATTCTCACATAAAATGGCAGAAACCAAATGTGATGGTTCATTTTATGTGTTATCTTGATGAGGCTTTGGTGCCCACTTGCTTGATCAAACACTAGACTAAATGTTATTGTGAAGGTATTTTGTGATGAGATTAATATGAACAAGCAGCTGACTTTTAAGCAAAGGAGATTACTCACCATATTATGGTGGACCTCATCCAATCATAATTACAAAAACTGAGGTTTCCTGGAGAAGAGGGAATTCAGCTTCAAGACTGAAACATAGCATTTCTGCCCATGTTCCCAGTCTGCTGAACTACCTTACAGATTTTGGACTTGCCAGTCCCAACGACTACATAAATTCCTTAAAATAAATTCTTAAATTCCTTAAAATAAATCCCCCTCCCTCTATCTTATAGAGATATCCACTAGAATATATACGTACGTATTGTTGTTTCACTGGAGAACCATGGCTAATACACCAACATGGGTGTAGATTTACACAGATATGCACAAAATGCCAAGCAAAAAATGGAGTCATCCTTTTGGGTCAAAAAATGCTAAATTCATAACCTCTTAGGGAATGTGCTTCAAACACAGAGTCCTCTCCAAAGTCATTTAGGAAATATGAAGTATATCTGAAGTAAGATTACATTCCCAGTGTCTGAATCACAAAAATACTGAATCAAAGCAAATGAGTATCAGAATGAGTATCAGAATGAGCAGTAGAAACCTCTGAATTTCTTTCTATTACTATAGCGCATTCTTCAAAGTTGGCAATAGTGTGACAACTACAGTCTACTCTTAACCCCAAAAGCAATGACAAGATGGTGAACAAAAACAAATTTTATTCTCAAGCACAAGGCAATATATATTTCTTGCTGATTTCAAGAAAACAATTTCGGTTTCAGGATACAGATTAAATAGAAATGACAACTCTACAAAGCCAGCAGCTATTATTTATTGATCACTTATCTCATGCTGACCATTCTCAGAGCAGAAAGTGCTGATCCCAAGGGCAACCGTGGCATAGGAGGCAGTTGTCCCCATCTCTGCTGTCATTCTGCAATGCTAGGGAAAGCATCTGTGAGTCAATGTTATACAATGTGTGCATGCATGACAACCTGTAAAACTAGCACTATTCTTCTTCTTCTTCTTCTTCCCATTTTACAGATGAGAGAGACTGATCAATTTGCCCATGTTCACAAAGTTATTATGAGAGCTAAAGACTGAGGCTCTGGAGCCAATGGCCTGGGTTTAAATCCTGGCATCAACATTTATTAACTATGAGTCTGCTATTGAGTTAAAATGTCTATGTCCCAGGTTCTCATCTATAAAACAGGGATGCTAAAGTACTTATCCCACTGGGTTGTTGAAAGGGCAAAAGAGATGATGTATTTAAAGATATATGAACAATGTCTGGTACTTATCCAGGGACAAGTAAATATAATTTATTTTTAATACAAATGTTTTCTGTTATGTTACAGGCATTCAACACATATCTTCGAAATATCTCCTTTTCTTGGAATGAAAAAAGGTCTATAAGTGCCTTGACTTTCCCATCTTCTCATTCCAATCTACACAAGTAAAATCTAACAGAGTGAAATTATTCCTTAATTGGAACCTTAACACTTAAAGGATCCAGAGCAGCACTACAAAAGGGAGAAACAAACCTATATGCTGAGTTTTCGGGACTACTTGGGTAATTAGAAAAGTCTCTGTCTCACTAAGCTGGCACAACCATGAGCCATGTCTTTTTTTTTTTGAGTTGGAGTCTCACTCTGTCACCTTGGCCACTGCAGCCTTGCCCGGCTGGGCTCTGGCTATCCTTCTGCCTCAGCCTTCCAAGTAGCCAGAACTATAGGCATGCGCTACCACGCCCAGCTAATTTTTGATTTTGATTTATTGTAGAGATGAGGTCTCGCCAAGTTGCCCGGGTGGGTCTCAAACCCACGGGCTCAGGCAATCCACTCGCCTTGGCCTCCCAAATTGCTGGGATTACAGGCTGAGCCACTGAGCCTGCCCTCCATGTCTTTCTTTAACCTGGATATTTGTTGGCCACACCAGCTCATATGCACTCCTTTAAACTTGGTGTGGCTCTAAAGTGCCAGCCATTTTTATTCTCTCCAGATGCAACATTCTTACTTCTTGTGTAGTTCTTCCCTACACTTCCATCATTTTCACAGTGACCCCCAAGCTCCGAAACAGTCCATTACACTTTACAGCAGTCCTCAGTCACTGGACTTAGCTTACTGAACTCTAAGCAGGTTCTTCCAAGAACAGAGAGTACATTTTTTCAATTACACTCACAAAAATCATAATATTTCTTTACGTGAATTCAAAGTTTAAACACATCATGGCCTCGGAGGCCTTCCTGAATGTATGTGCATATTGTCTTCCCAGCAAACTGTGACTCTTCAAGTGAAGAGAGCTCATTTTATCCCTCTTTGTATATCCCTTCATTTAGCGCAGTTCCTAAGTGTTGGCTGAATTAATTATTGAACGACCCTTAGCGCTCGCTTACCTTCGTGAAAAACCTACCCATGTGAATTGGGGTACTCCAGTTAGGTGGTGAGAGCTTAAGAAAACAATGTTTAAATGATGTCAGTAACAAATCCTCATAATGTTGAATGCCATTATTTCACTACTGTCAAAATACGTTTGAAGAAAAATTTTCTTCATCTAGGTATTAAGCCTGTCAAAAAAAATCTTCCTTATATTAATATCCCCATGGAAGTAAATAATTTATAGTTAATTTTAAGTAAAATGAGCCCTTTACCAAGACCTGAATATTTTCCAGGCCATATATTTTTCAGATCTAAGTCTTTATGAATCAATTTCTATAGTCCTATAAAGTTGCTTTATGAAATAGGGGTACTAGAGTTCTTCAATAGCTAAAACCTGGATAAAGCCATAAAATCCAAAGAAATAACATTGTAAAGTAAGTTTTACAGATTTTCCACATTACTATTGCAATTTCAACACTTCATAACCCTCTCTTCCAATCTAACACACTCTGCAAAAGAAGTATTCTTAAAATAGCTTTTCACTAGAAAATAGATTAAAGGATTAGATTATGACAAACCTAAACAACAATCAAAATGTGATCTGCTTAAATGGCTAATATTTTTTAAAATATAGAAATAAAATGTTCTTGCAGATAATACGATGCCTTCATTCCCAAATACTTTAAAGTAAAAGCAAGTTGCCTTTTTAAAAAAATCTCATTTCACTTAGGTATATGCTAAACATTTGATTAGTGCTAAAAATAAACAATGACTATATCCCTAATCAGTACTCAAATTTCTGGGGGGAGGGGGTTATTTATAGTATTCTATTTTTTTTTTTTTTTTTTGGAGTTGGAGTTGGAGTCTCACTCTGTTGCCCAGACTGGAGTGCAGTAGCCGATCCCGGCCACCGCAACCTTGACCTGCTGGGCTCCAGCGATCCTTCCGCCTCAGCCTTCCAAGTAGCTGGAACTACAGGCACGTGCTACCACACCTGGCTAATTTTTTGATTGATTGTAGAGATGAGGTCTCACCAAGTTGCCCAGGCGGGTCTCCAACCCTCAGGCTCAGGCAATCCACTCACCTCAACCTCCCAAGGCACGGGATTACAGGCTGAGCCACCAAGCCCGGCTTATAGTATTCTAAAAAGCAGTATATCAACTGTCAACATAAATTTTCTTTCATCTAAATGGTATAATAGCCCTACTTTAATTATTAATTCAACTCATTTTAAATTCCTTTGGCTTCTTAGACCAAAAGTTGAAAAGGAATAAGCCTCCCCAAAAGCTATGCTTTCAAGTTACAAAATAATGTAGAATATAGTTCTTTGTGTGGTAAAAATATACCTGTGTGCATAGAAACTAAGTGTGGCACTCTAAAAACTAGTAACCGAAGGTAGACATGCCTGGGTGTGAGTTCTAGTTGATTTTTTATTTTTTCCTTTTCCTTATCTGTATTTTCTATTTTTTCAACAACAAAAATATATAACTTATGTGATCTTTTAAAATATAATTGTAGAAAAGCATGGCACACTATGTTTTTCTCCCACCAATCATAGGTAGATAGACCCTGGGCTTCAGAGTTGAACTAACATGGGGGAAGGAATTTAAGTAAAACCACTTACCAAATACATCACAGTGGGTAATCTATCTACATTTTCTGAGCTATCTCCAAACCTTCTTGTTCTCCGTAACATTTTAAGAAATTAACAATGCTTCCTACCCATCCTTCAAAGCAATGAAAGAAACCTGATGTTCAATGGGGTCTCAGGTCTTCAATTCCAGAGGTTCACTTTCCTGACAAGTCTGGTTTTCAGGAAAGATGATCTATAAAAAAGGGTTCTTTGACCCAGCTCCAGTTCAGGCAAAGAAATAATGGTCCTTGTTTGTTAGAGAACCATAAAGAAACGAATCAATAGCTTTCATAAAGTTATTTTAGAGTGCAATTCTTTCCCCAAGTGCCCTTTTTCAGACAGCTTAGATAAACAATACCTTTTTCATTTGTTCTCATCTTGAAGTTCATGTAAAGCTCCTCATCCTACCCCAAATAGGAAGGAGCAGAGGACACTTAGTGTTAAGGAAAGATATGAGACTTTTTATTTATATCAAATTCTCTCCTTTCAGGAGGAGCAAATACAAATTAACACCAAACCGAAAATAGTGAACCACTTCCTGTTTGAGACCTATTTCAAAGACTTGTTCCATATAATACCCCCTTAAGGGGTTTCTTGTTTTACACATCAAAATCTAAGTAGTTTCCCATTTCAGCATCCTGGCTGAACCTGAACTTATACCTGAACTTCTCCAGCTGTCTTAAAATGATAAAACTGAAGATATAACTATAAGAATATCAGCCTAGACACAGAAACAATAGCATGAATTGCATATGAAAAGATTGCTGCTATGTATAACTGAAAACATCTTTTTTTCAAGAGACCTTGAACAACATGGCAAGTTAGCACCATGCTCATACATGTATTAGAACAGTGTGATACCCAGTGCAAAGGCAAAGAGATCAAGCTACCTCCAAGTGCTGAGACTTTTAGGCCCTTCATAGACACCAGATCCGACTATCCCTCACAGAATCCTGGGAACAAGGATGATGATTATATAGATGAAGGAACGGGGTATGAAAAGGCTGAGTGAACTGTCCAGAGCTCAGCTAATAACGCGCAGATCTGGGATTCAGATCCATCCTTTTTTTCCCCTACATCATGCTACTATCATGTGATTTCAATACTAATGCCTTATCTTCTATAGCAGCTGCCATTTCAAATGTCTCTTGCTTTTACCTACACTTCAACTTAAAAGACTAACAGGGCGGTGCACACTGGGGCAGTGCTGCCTATGTTTACCGATGAAGGGACTTTGAGGCTTAAGTGACCTGCCCGCCCACTATGCTCCCATGCCTGCAAAAACATACTCCCAGTCCTCCTCATCTAACCTCCATACATTCTCCAGGTCTTAGTTTAAATAGCACTTCCTCAAGAAGGCCTTTTCTACTTCCTTAACCAAGTAAATATTCTCCTCATATCTCAAAGCTCCTTCTGCTTTCACAAAGCCAGACTTACTCCTTCAAGTTTTGTTTTGCACAGAAAAAAAAAAACAAACAACATACACACACACAAGGAGAAAAAGAGACCCTTTTGAGTTCCAAGTTCTTTGGCATTTTCACATCTTTTTTATTTCTTCCTAAAACCTTTTGCAATAGAGTTCATCATCGTCTCCATTTTACAGACGAGAAAACCAGGGTTCAGAGAGGTTAGATAACATTCTCAAAGTCTGGAATTGATGGTGCCTGTATTTGAACCAGTGTCTATTTGATTCTAAAGCTTACGTTTTCCCACCAAACCCACCTCTGTACCCATAGGCTTGGGCTATGAACACTGGTTATATTCCACACTAACTCAAGTAGCAATGGTAGCATAGTTGCATGGGTAACTTGAG
This sequence comes from Tarsius wallacei, assembly GCA_963574415.1. Lineage (NCBI taxonomy): Eukaryota > Metazoa > Chordata > Mammalia > Primates > Tarsiidae > Tarsius > Tarsius wallacei. The sequence continues at coordinate 46,973 of CAUYQG010229213.1, read as the reverse complement.
TTCACACCCAATTCATTTATTGCTTAACTTTGGGATTTGGGACAAGTCTCTTAGCTTTTCTGAGTCTCCATTTCCTAATATGTAAACTAAGGATAAGAGTGAACCCAGTCAGGTGATGGTAAAGATGAAATAAGCTAATGAACTTTTATTAGCACAGTGACTCATTCATAGGAAGCACCCAATAAATGATAGCTATGAGCTTGCCACAATTTAGCCTGTTGGCCGTGGTATTTTCTGTGACAGAGGGAGTGGCTGTAGCATTTAGACCTGTAGAAAAATCCCTACTTGAATCTCCAGCTTCCAAAATAAGAAGTTAACTTTTCCATAGCTTCAATGTTTACACAATATTCCAGTATCAAGTGCTGTGAAAACTGTACTACTGGATTAGTATACCAAAAAAAAAAAAAAAAAAAAAATCAAGATAGCTTCAAAATATAGAATAAAATAATATCCTGAGAGAATGTGTTTCTCATTCCAAATTCTGAAGCAACTGAAAGACAGGCTTAGTTTTGTAACTGTTCTATTTTTTCATCCAGCTTTCCATTTGTTCTAACACAATCCTGTTATAGTGAGAGCCTGACCTCAGACATCCCAATGATAAAACGACTCTCATAAATTCCTAGAGATGGTCACCACAGGAAAAGTTTTACAAACAAAAAGTCTGCCTCATATTTCTACTTTAAGTAATACAGATATCAGGGGGATACTACTATAGCTTAAGCTTGTAATTACTTTTTTTCCCTATTAATTCAGCTTCCCGAGACTTCATTTCATATTCCTAAGGCAAATGAAGAAAAAATTAAACTTTCAAAATGTTTGCACATGAAATTAAATTATAGCTATACCATTATCACTCATATGAAAATTATTTATTTTCTTGTCTTCTTCCTCGACCAGATCATTATCATTCATTTTATAATTAGTTTTTTACCGGTCTCTTTCCCTTCTCAAAAGTAGAAACAATTTCTTTATATGTAGGTAGCTTTGTGTTCCCATGGTGACTAAAACATAGCAGGCGTTTAATGGTTTTGAATGAATTAATAGATGGGTGGATGGGTAAATCGATGAATAGTCCCAAATTTAAAGATATGCTAGCTGTTTTGTGGTGTATTGCTGGAAAGTCAAACACACAAATGACAGCACTTGGTTCAACATGCTGCCCTTTCAAATTCCTGCACCTGCAGCAGCCACTTTCAATCTGCACTGCTTGAGATCTTGCCTTCCAGACCTATATCTCATTCAAGACTTCTGCTCTAAAAGAGCTTCTCTATTTCTGACTGAATGCCAGGCTGATGCTATTGTGATATGGCACGTCAAAGCAGTGTCATACCATTTGAAACTCTACTGTGTGTGTTTTCAATTTCTAACTTTTCCTCTACTTGGCAGTAGCCCTAGTTGCACAGGCCAGTCCGAAAATGGTTGGGAGCTATCCTGACAGACACTCATATTCAACGAGGTAAGACTACCTCCTCTTAAGTCTGTTACCAGGCTGTGCAGAGGCCCTAAGTCTGAGATTTCGCTGCCAGTAACCCTGCCGCACTATTGAATGTCAACTGGAGCTCCTAAACAGAGCTGTGCCACCTAGGAGGCATTTGAAAATTTGTTTTGAAATCTAAAGGCTTAGAGTGCTACTGGCATTTACTGACTAGGGATTCTAGATTCTAGATGTCATGTAATGAGTAAGACATTCCTGCACAAAGAAAAACTGTCCCACTCCCACATGACTTTCAAATGTCCCACTATACATTCATGTCAATGAAAAATCTGTTAATAACTATCTGATTATATACCTTAATACTGTTCTACATATAAACACAAAGTATTTATTGAGTGATAATTACATACACTGAATTATTCAGGAACTTAACTGCCATGTAACTCAAGGAAAGACTGTACTCTATTTTGTTCAGAATTTTATGAAGATAACAAAAGACAATAGATACATATCTTGAAATTTTTTAAATGACAATATTTCACCAGATAGCCAGTATCAACAAATATAATTAAATGGAAATTCTAGAATAGAAAAAGTCATACAAATGAAATTAATTTTGTTTAATAGCTGACTGACTGTAGCTAAAGAAAATGTAGGCAAATAGGAATATAAGTCAATAGAAAATATCCAAACTGAGGCAAGGAAAATAAAAAGGATAGAAAATATAGAAAAGAAGGGTACCTGCAGAATCAACGTTTGTATACCTAACCCTGAATTGTACCCCACATCTTTATAATAAATAAATAAATAAGAAAATATAGAAAAGAGTATTAGAGACGTGAAACATGTTACACGTTTTAACATATGGCCAATTGAGTTTTAAGACAAGATGACAGAAAATGGGCCAAAACGAAATTTTAAATAATTATGGCCAATAATTTTCTAAAACTGAAGAAAAACATCAAGCCACAAATTCAGAAAGTACTATGAATATCAAGCAGAATAAACACAAAGAAAACGGGAAACACCCAAGAACATCAGAATAAGACAGCTAAAAACCAACAGCAAAGAGAAAAATCTTAAAAGCCACAGAAGGGTAGCAAGTTATCTTCAGAAAAAAATACTAAAATTGACAGCTAATGTCTCTCTCTCTCTGTCACACACACACACACACACACACACACACACACACACAAAGATGAAAGTCAAAAGACAAATCTTTAAAATGCTAAACAACAACAATCACCAACTTAGAATTCTATACCTAGCAACAATATCTTTCAAAAATGAAAGTTAAATAAAGATGTTTTAAATTAATAAAACCAGTGAGAAATTGTCACCTGCAGACCCAAATTTTTAAAAAAATACTAAAGGATGTTCTTCAGGCAAAACAAAAATGATTCTATATGGAAACACAGTAAAGTAGGAAGAAATTTAGAGTAATAGGAAGGGTAAATATGTGGGTGGATATAAGTTAAAAATATTTATACAAAGAAAAATCTTGACATATGGTATGATTTGAAATATGTGTAAATATAAAATTCATGACAATACCAATACACACAAAGGAGAGGGGTAAACACAATTAGAGTTCTAAGGTCCAGAACTGACTGAGAAGTGATAAGTAAAATGATTGACATGTTGTAATATATAGGATTATCACCAAAGGAACAATAAAAATGTGTACAGCTAACAAGCAAATAATGGGGAACTGAAATATTAAAACATAATGGATTGATCTAAGAGGAAAAGAATGGAGGGAAATATATAGAACAGAATAGCAAAATAGCAGATAGAAACCTAATCATAGTTATAATTAATAATTATTTATAATTGAAAGTAAGTATAATCTTTATCTCCAAGCATGCTAAGAGATAAAGACTGTCTAACTGAATAAAACCAAAGCAGTGGATAAAAACCAACAGCAAAAAGAAAAATCTTAAAAGCCAAAGAAGGGTAGGAAATTATCTTCAGAAAAGAATACTGCTAGCTTCACACATACACACACACTGAATAAAAACAAACCAGTAACATTGAGAGCCATTATTGTAAAAGATGAACTGAATTTTTTAAAGAATAAACCTCCATATGTATATTTGTATGTATTTATACCTCTACCTTATTCAAAATAGGATTTTAGAGACTAAATCCTTCAAGAACCCAAGGCACCAAGAATTTGCTAAGGAACTAATGTGCTAAGCAACGTAAAAGATATAAACAAATACAATCTAACCCAGGTGCAGAGGACTGCATCCCAGATCCTTACATTTACTCTTGAGCTTCAGATATATTTGGAGAAGCAAGACTTTTGAAACAAGTAAGGAATAGAGCAAAATAAAATAACTGGAGAGAAAACATAGTTTTTTGTTTTTGGTTTTTTTAGTAGGAGTCTCACTCCGTCGCCCAGACTGGAGTGCAGTGGCACACTCCCGGTCACCGCCGCCTGGACCTGCTGGGCTCTGGCGATCCTGCCACCTCAGCCTTCCAAGCAGCTGGAACTACAGGTGTGCGCTACCATGCCCAGCTAATTTTTTTGATTTTATTGTAGAGATGAGGTCTCGCCAAGTTGCCCAGGCGGGTCTTGAACCCGCGGGCTCAGGCAATCCACTCACCTCAGCCTCCCAAAGTGCTGGGATTATAGGCTGAGCCACCGAGCCTGGCTAAAACATAGTATTAAAAAAGAGCACTAGACTGAGAGTCAAAACTTGGACTCTCACCCAGACTCTGCCTTTACCAAGCTGAGCATACAGGGTTAAGTTGCTTCCCTGGGCCTCAGCATTCTCCCTGATATTCAGAGATTAGGCCTCATCATCCATAACCTAGAAATGAACTGCGAACTCAAAAAACCTTGGGTTCGAATGCAACTCACTGACTTAAGAGTACTAGAATCTGAAGCAAGATCATTTTCTTGACCAAGCCTCAGTTTCTTTTTTCATAAAAAGAATAAAGATAAGCAAACCCTAGAAAAATATCAGCAGGATAAACTAGATAACACATTTGAGATCCCTTAGCACAGTACTCGGTCCTCACAGGGAAGAGCAGAGGCTCCCAGCAATCCATCCTCAGACATTTCCTGTACTCCAGACAAATCTCTGTGTGACCTGCTTCTCAGATCCTCCGAGGGATCATCAGTGCAACCCTTGCATGGATTGGCAAAGCTGTTCACCATGCGCTGGATTTCATGACCCTATTCATCAGTATACAACCACTCCTAATGTGCAACCAAATAAGGAAGGTTACTTTTCAAAATATGATACCTATAAAGATACTGCTCTTTAAAAAATCAAACACAAAACCACCCAAGCTATATTGTAAATGTCATTACAAAAATTATATGCCCTTATAGCCACTATTTATAAAGCAATTAGTACGTATAGGTATTGCATATAAATGTATGTATATATGTATATGTGTGTATATTATAGGTGTATATAAGCACTCATTATATATATTATATACATATATTATATACATGTATATGTATGTATATTTATATGTGACATTGAATCATCACAAAAATACTGTGTAATAGTTATTATCACTTCTATTTTACAAAACAAGAAACCAAAAATTAAGGTCAGTTGTCATTCAACTGATGAAGCCAGATTTGAACCTAGGCCTGCTTGGTGTCAAGGATTATGTTCTTTCAAATGAAACACAATATTGGTTCCAGGGAGAACAGCTCCCACTGGTTTGAGTCTCACTGATCAATGGAGTTAATTGACTTTGGCTGTGACTACCACCCTTGCCCTGTCTTTCCACAGTTGGCAGGGATTCCTGGAAGGAAGTGAATCAGGGATCAAGAAGGTCAGCCAGCCTATTTCAGCAACCTTACTCTCAATATCTTACTTAAGATCTTAAGCCTCTCCGCTGGAAATATTTGAGGAAGCTATCCATAAAGCCGCTTAATATAAAATAATAATGATATAGTAACAAAACTGTGCAATACAACCCTGTTCCAATCAACCTCCTTCACTTTGGCAAATAAGAAGAGTATAATAATTACTTAGCTGCTACAATTTCCATTTATTGGGTTCACAGTAGAAATATTCTTCTAATTTCCAAGTTGGGGTTAATAAATAGGTTTTATCACATATGCCAGCTCTGAAAATAGTTATCTGAAATGCTGTGTTGAGGAGGATTCTGAAGCTCTGTCCAGGCAGGTTAAGTGGGAAAGATGACTATTGTCTGCCATGGTCTCAGGGTTAAGCTAAGAAGAGGAATGGATGTCCCTAAACCATACGCTCCCCCATGCTAAGTCAACATAATCCACCCTAGAGTGTTGTTCACTACTGTCATTAGATGATGAATTAAAGTGGAAAAGAAAAGAAAGAAAGCTGGATAGGCCAAAACCACTGAGATGATCGACTTTAACGATTAAACTCATCATTGACATTTGACTTCCCTTATGTTTCCATTAAGCTATTCAACTCTATCCAGACATGTAAACCTGTCCTCATTCATAACTAGTTGACAAAAATGGGCTTCTGTTCAGCAGCAGTGACTGTTCCCAAGAACACCCTGGCACGATGGGACATAACCAGCACATGAAATTCAGCATCTTCACCCCCAGGGAATGTGGATCCATCCCCATTCCAAACCATGAGGAAATTGACTACCAGTTCTAATGGGAATGACATATTGACTAAGTACTCAGACCAAGCAACCCACTCCCCAATTAGCAAAATACACATTGGTTGCATGCTCTAACAACACAGAATGCTTGGTTGGATTTGCTTCAAGCCTCATTGTTTGTCAGGAAGCCACTGGAGAGAAGCAGGTATCGAGTGTCTCAGAGGAAGACCCTCCTGGGGTCCGCTGTCAAATCCAGAGGCAGAACCCACAGCAATTACACTTCTGGTACAATTACCAGCATCACCCACTCCCTGCCAAGTGAGGAGACTTGGCAGCTGAATAATACAGCTTTCATTTTACGTTTCCACTCCAATTAACTGACAGTACTAGTCAATTGGCTGAATAAAACAAAATGCAGGGACGTTGAAAGGCCTCTCTGTGGTCTGCAGAGCTGTGCTTTTGAGAACAATGATGAGATGAAAGGGACTGCAAAGCAAGAGAGGAGACCCACCACAACACGAAGGCAGGCTGCAGACAACCCACGGGGCGGGGGCGCGGAGGGGGCCTTACAGCTTCAGCGGTGCACCAGAGATACTTAAGCTTAAAACCCATCCCACCTACTGTGTGTTTTACTAACAGCAAGGGAATTAAATTGTTGCCTCTGAACTTGCTCCCTGAGAGGTCTAGCTGAGACTTATTAGCATTGCCAGCACATACAGGCAAAAGCAAACATTCTCCTGAGAACTTCTAGCCTCTCTCTTCCTACCCTGCAGTCAACATTTACAGAGAAGTTACTGTGTGTAAAGTCCCGCCAGGGCTTTGGAACCACTAAAGAAACAGAGGACAATGAGTTTCAGGGGAGCTGACTAGCTGGCCGGTGAGATGGAGTACACACACATGAAACAAGCGGGAGACCACACAGAGGACAGTGGCGGTCCAGGAACTTCAAGTAACTGAACCATCAGAATCTGCTGATGGTGCCAGAATCCTCGGTGAATCCCACAGGGAGCTTCTAACAGAGGTCACTGGAGTCCTCACAGGGTCTGGGCTTGGTAACACTGGTAACTCTCTCAGAGCAGAGCAGAATCAGCCATGCCTCAAGCCTAGCAACATGTAGTCCAGATGGAGCCGGGGCACAGCTCCATAGCTCTGCCCTGCTCCAGCTTTCCCATCCAGATCTTATAGGAGGCCAATGACACCCACTGTCAACAACCTCGGGGAGTTCTATCTGGCCACAATGTGGATAAGCCTATGACTTTCAGTGCCCTTGGAGATGATTCCGTTAAAGACAGACCATACACCACCATTTGTTTCTGGATTTCATCCAAAATATACGATTGCAGTCTTTCTCCATTTCTGGCCCCATGGTTGACATTTAATAAGGACTAAAGGGTTTTTATGGTCTTGTCCTAAAGCCTCATGCCACATGCAGGAAAGATGAAGTGTTCATTTGCAAAGCAGGGTTTGCTGCCCTATCCTCAGTGGCTCAATGTCTCACAACTCTGTGAAAGGATATGCCCATGAACCACAAAGTTCAACGCACACAGGATGGTTCAACCAAAGCCTGTCCTAAAGGTGTGTGGATGGCAAGCCATGCAAAACAAAGAATGAAATGAGGCCTGGCAAAGACAAATGCATATGTATAGAAAAGACCAGTATTTGGGGAATAAGGGTCCATCTAAGGCCTACCAACTTGATTACCCCAGAGCAATCAGATAACTCTCATAAACACAATAAGTGGCAACTTATTAAGCTAATCTGCAGAAATAAAGACAGAACATATGCAAATTTGTAAAAATTTCTAATATATATGCAAAAAAAAAAACCCTCATGCAATTTTCAGCTATCAATTAATCAGTCCAGAAATTATTTACCATCAAGTTAACTTTGCAAACATGCAGTATTCATAAGTAAAGATTTTTTTATAGAGGAAGAAAAAAAGATCTTAAAACACTAACAGAGACCACTAAAGAAATTTGCTAGTTTCAACCTTTGTAATAAATTCCACATTTCAATTTTTTGCGTTAAATAAATTATATATTGTTTTTGATAATGTGTTAACTTCTTTTTTAAAAAGAAAAAAATGCTACTAGTATTCTTGAAATTTGCATAGTACATTTATAAGAAAATTTCATATTCTTGAGATAAGCTCCTAAATTAAAGGGCTGAAGGGGGAATAGGTATAATCAATGGATACCCTACTCTCATACCTTCTGATTAGATTATTTACTTTTTGAATGGGCTCTAATATTTTATCACTTTCATTGTTCCTTTAATAAAATTAGACTACAGAAAATGAGAAATGTGCTAAAAACTTTCTCCATTTGGCTCCTGGTGGGGGAAAAAATCTTTTCCACAATACAGAAAAATCACCACTACAGGGAAGAACAAGATCATACCTGTACATAGAGTAGATAACATTTTTTGAGAACTGACTAGGCTTGCCTCAACTTAGATTTTGTGAGCCATTTGGTATCTGTCATAACTACTCAACTATGTCGGCTCAACTTTGTCAATGTTGCCGAGAAAAAGCTACAAAATACAAATTAATCAGTGTGGCTATGTTCCAATAAACCTTTACTGCAGGGCACTAATATATCATTTTCATGTGTCAAAAAATATTCTTCTGATTTTTCCAACCATTTAAAAGTGTGAAACCCATTCTTAGCTCACCAATCATAGACTGGATTTGACCCATAAGCCATAGTTTGCAAACATATGATCTACTGCATTGAAAAAAAAGAAGAAAGTGTGAGTCAGCAAAACAGATTGTGTTTGTATCATTCCACAGGGATAAATGAGGGAAAGCACTACGGATTCTGGTCTGTTTGGAGATAATAACATGAGAGAAGTCCTCAAAGAGTTAATCATCTAGTCCAGTCCACATCACTCCTGCTCACTGACTCAAGCCTCCTGATAAAATTCCAGTCACTATTCCTGTCCTTGAGCTGCACTAGAAAATCTGGGATGTGCAAAATTGTCATTCTCACTGTCAGCAAGAATGATGGGCCTCCATTACCTGATTCTAGACTGAAAAGAAAAGTATTAGTACTTGGATACCTGCCTATCACAGAGCAAAGCAAGTTATTTTTTGCAGAGAAAAACAAAAGGAACTAGCTTCTGCCAATGAAAAGATCCTTCATGAAATTTATTATCTATGGAGTGGCAGCAAAAATAGGCTCAACAAAATGTTAAGTTCCAAATTTGTAGCTGCATGGCAATTACTTATCCTGACATCTCAAGTAAACTCTGGAGAAAGCACAACCTTCTCAACAAAGTTTATTATTGTTTCTCAAGGATAAAGCAGGCATCTCACACAAATATATTTTAAATTCAACATGTTATTTAGTTGCTTAATCAGTTTGCCCTGGCAGGTGGTTCTTTTCAAAGCTTTTAAAAAATATATTTCTGTTTAGTAATATATATCATTTGTCAAAAAAAAAAAAAAACTGGCTGATAGCAACATTACACATGATCAATTACTGTTATGTCTAAAAGAAAAAAACGATTAGGAAATATATTATTTGTGGTTCCAGTGTGTATAAACAAATAATACATTTTTTATTTGTTTAAAAATGTTTTAATGTTTTGATTTTCTAAAATCATGAGTCTTTTGGTGTGAAGCAAAACATATTCATGAAAATTCAAATAGAATTCATTTACTAATAGACAAAATGGCCTTAAATGAGATCGAATTTCATTCTAAAGCAAACAAGTAATTCACTCTGCTAATAGATGTTTAAATAGGGCTGCAATTCACAGATACATTCATTGATCTTCCCTAACAAAAACATTAAATAGCATTTGGGTTATAGCATGAAAAAATAAAACATCTTCAGGATGAGAAAGAGAAAATCAGCAAAAGAATGTAATTACTATAGAAGAAATTTCTGAACTATATCTGGAGCTGAAATCCTTTATTCTGAAAAAATGAACCCTAAAATAGACAATGTTCCTTCCGTAAGGATAGAAAGAAATGTGTCTTCTGTTATTTTCAAGTTCACTTTTTGTGAATTCATAGGATAAAGAATTGTTTTAATGATCATTTCCTAAGAAATCTCACATTTTATATCGGAAAAATCACACAGAGATTAGGCAAGGCTCAGAATATTTTGAGACAAGCAACCTACATGTGTCACCTTCTCATCAATCCCCAAAATCAATTGGTTTCTCATCCCTTCCCACAGTTGACAAATGAGTAGCTCTCGGTTTGGAAGGGGCTAGAACTTCACTTGTTTCAAGATCTCTGGAAAGACTGGTGTGATTGATTCTGGGGCTGACCCTCTGTAATTGCAAGACCAGACCCAACTGACTGTGGGTACAAAGGTTCTATGGAGTAATTATCTTAGATCTTCCCTTGCACGATGTCCATGAGCTAGGTCAGAACCTAGGTTTCAACCAGGTATCATCAGACAAACAGTGTGCACCTGATGATCAGTCCTCACACAACCTGCACTGTCTGTCTACCTCTGGCTTGTGCTACAATGCTCAGATAATGAACTGTACTACACTTGGAAAAATCATCTTTACTCTTCCTCAGTTTAAACAAACCACAGCATATGGGAGTATATTTCCAGATATGCCCCAAACTCACCACCCTCTGTGAACAGAAAGAGAGTTTTAGGGTAGCATTGTTTACTGTTTTTTGAACACAGATCCTTCTAAGATTGTTCTCTTCTCCTTGTGTGTGCATTCTCCATTATCAAGTTTCTTAGGAGTCAAAGGGAGAAGACCAGGATGGAAAGAATTAGCATATTTTATCTGGAAAAATATTAACTTAAATACACTTATTGTGTGTGAGAGAGAGAGAGATAAAGAGTGGAAAGGAGAGAGGGAGAGAGGAGAGAAGAGGAAGGGGAGAGGGGAGAGAGAGAGAGAGAGAGAGAGAGAGAGAAATCTTTTAGGTTCATGAGTGAAACAGAATAGAAGCTTGCCATAGCTATTGTTCATTGAACAAATGCTGACAATGTGGCACAGTACTAGGTAAAATTACTCACAAAAATGGCAGTGAGTGACAACAACAGAAATAGATTTTTGTAGACCTTGAGGAATTGCCTAAAGAGGCAACAAAATAAATGTAGGGACAAGCAGACTAAACACAGGAGGTGAGGAAGATAATCTTTTATCTCCAAAATGAATTTTCAATCTGCCCATTTCTTGGGCTCCACTGCCCCTCATCTCTCTCACCTGGGCTGTGGCTCTCACAGCCCCCCACAGAGCAGTCTTCTTCCTGACATGTCCCTTCAACATTCTTCCAGACATGTCCCCTCCATGGGAACCAGATAATGACATTCTCATGTGTGATGTTTGTTTCTATATGCCAGCATAACTGGGCTAAGGCATGCTCAGATAGCTGGTAAATATTGTTTCTGAGTGTATCTGTGAGAATGTTTCTGGAAGAGATGAGCATTTGAAGACTGAGTAAAGAAGATCTGCCCTCACTGATGTGGGTGGCATTATCCAGTCCATTGAAGGTTCAAATAGGAGTAAAAAAGTAGAGGAAAGGCAAATTCTCTCTTTTTGAGCTAGGACATCCATGTTCTCTTGTTCTCACTGTTTCATAATAAATCTCCAGATAGATAGATAGATGGACAGATGTAGATACACAGATATCCTATTAGTTCTGTTTATCTGGAGAACCCCAACTAATACAGTATGTTAGACTTCATCAATGGAATCTCACTGCTCTTAACTAAAAATCCAAATTCCTTATCAGGCCAGTCAGGCCCCAGACACTGCTCCACCCTTACCCCCTACACTTCTCTAGTCATATTGGCCTCTCGTCAGATCTTTGAAAATGTTCTCCTGTGGCCATGTGGGTTCCCTTTCACTGACACAGTCTCTCCCTTCTTCTCTGGACCCAGTTCTTCTCACTCTAAGATTCCACCTCTTCATCCTTGTCTTCCCTGACTGCCCTAATGTTGACCCCTATTATTCTCTATCATGGCTTCCCATTTCCCTTCATGGCACTAAAAATGCTGGAAACTATTCTATTTTACTCCCTAGAAGGTGAGGCAAGAGTCGTGCTTGTTTGGCTTACTGCTGAACCCCCAGTGCCCAGAGCTGCAGATGTTCATGGAATGAGAGAGTCAACTATGACCCATGCTCCTTCCTTCCCTTCCTGTCTCCTCTAACCATGACAGTTTCCATGAAATAGACCACTCACCAAAGAATATATTCTTAGTTGGTTCACTCACAAAATCATCCTCTTATGCATGCATTCATTCACTGACTTAATCATTTATGGTGAATATATATTGAGCTCCTACAATCTTCAAACCAAGGAAAGAATTGCAGAAAAAGAGACATGGGTTGTGTTTGCACATCTTGACTAAAAATACAGATAAGACTAGCCTTATTAATCTATACTGAGTTTATTTAAGTAGGAACATGGACTGGATGTTTGAAAGAGAAGCATTCTGGGACCTATCAAGACAAGTCTGGTGTCCCAACCATTTCATGGAGAAGAACAACTTTTTGTTTCCCTTCAGTTTAATGTTACTGCATTTATTTGCTCATTCATGCACTGATTACTAAATAATCTACTGAGCACACACCATGTCCCAAGCACTTTGCAAGTGATGGGCACACCATTGGCAAACTGCACAATGGGTCAGGGAAATAAAAAGCCCAGGATCAGGAAGAAATAATGATATGGATTACAGGTCCTAGAACAGCATCAGGCTAGGAAAGTACTCAACCAAGAGTAGACACTAAAAATAAGAGGAAGCATCAAATTCCAGAACAGGAAAAGAATTTTTCACCTAAAAAATATTTTATGCACACCCATGTTCCCAGCAGTATTCACAAAAGCCAGAAGGTGGAAGCAACCCAAGCATCCATTGACGGGTGAACGGATAAGCAAAATGTGATCTATGCATACAGTAAAATATCATGCAACCTTAAAAAGGAAAAGAATTCTAACACATGCTACAACATGGCTGAACCTTGAGGCTATTAAGCTGACTGAAATAAGCCAGTCACAAAAGAACAAATACTGTATAATCCCATTTACGTGAGATGCCTAAAGTAGTCAAATTCACAGAAACAGAGGATACAATGGAGGTACAATGGAGGTTGCTAAAGGCTGGGGGAAGGCGGGGTAGGGAGCTTTTAATGTTTAATGAATACATAGTTTCAGTTTTGCCAGATGAAAAGTTCTGTGGATTGGTTGCATAGCATGAAAATACTTAACACTACTGAACTGTACAGTTAAAAATAATTAAAATAAGCCAGGCACGGCATGGTAGCTCAGGCCTGTAATTCCAACACTTTGGGAGGCCAAGGTGAGAGGATTGCTTAAGCCCAGGGGTTTGGGACCCACCTGGGCAAGTTGGAGAGACCTCGTCTTTAAAATAAATTGAAAAATTAGCTGGGCATGGTGGCATGTGCCTTTAATTCCAGCTACTTGGGAGGCTGAGGTGGAAGGATTGCCTGAGCCCAGGAGGTCAAGGCTGTGGTAACTGATCCTGCCACTACCCTCCAGCCTGGGTGACAGAGTGAGACTCCAACTCAACAAATAAAAATAAAAAATAATTAAGATGGTAAATGTTATGTATTATATTTTATCACAATTAAAATTTTTAAAAACAAACATTTTACAGACCAGGTAAAGTTAGGCAGCATGGCTGAGGTAGCTGCTGGGTGCTTCCAAACCTCACTCCTCTTGCGCCTTGATGCGTCCAGAAAGGCAGGTTTACAAACTAACTACTGATGGACAGCTTTAGAGATAGGATAGAAAGCCACCTCGACACAGTCATTAATCTCAGGGAACACAGACGATGGTCCTAGATCATCACAGCTGGGAGGACAGTCTTTGTGCAAAGAAGACTGTTTCTTTGTCCCCTAATTCTGTGACAAGGGCCCCTCAGTTCATTCGAGCCCCTATCAAGATGAGACTGGCTAGTGATACTGTGTGCAAGCAGACAAATTAAAATAAACAGTCAGCAAAAGCCAGGTACAGTCTGTACAAATCACTTACACATGGCGCACGACTGTTCTCTCAGTTATGAATGAGTAAATTAATTGGTCTTGGCACAAGCAACCTATTGGCTTGAGGAAAATTTCTGCTGTAATATCAAAAACACTTTTCACAGGCAGCCCTGAAGAAAATCTGAGAGGTACCCGTGAATTGTGTTGCTTTCATCAAGATGCATGTGGGATGTTCAGACACAATGAAGGATTTGCTTTAAACTTTTCCAGAAAAAAAATTAAAAATGAGAAAGGCAGATGAAACAAGATTGGAAAACATTAACAATTCTTGAAGCCAGATGAAGGTTACGGGTAGTTCATTATACTGTTCTCTCTACTTTTGTTTGTATGAAAATTTCTTAAAAGTTTATTTATGTATTAAGTGGGTATGTGACAAAACAATTTATGACAGGTGTATGGATGACTTCAAGACAGACACAGAATTTAGATTATTTCTAACCCATCAAAATACTATAAAATTAAGCAAGAAGATTTATTACCAAAAGAACGTAACCATGCCTTTGCCCAAACAAGTCATAGAACACAGGTGCACATGCTAAGAAAGGAAGCAAGATTTAAGAAAGACTTTTTAGCCTTTTCTTCCTCTGCTGTTTTCAGCTGCATCAATCCAGTCTGCCAGGACTGAAAAATCAGCTCCTCCCACAAAATTCCCCAGAGCCAACTACTTTCCTGAAGATGCCGAGACTTTGTCCAGGTTCCAGCTCCATGCTAAATTCATTGGCAATCATAAGTGATGAACCCAACACCTATTAAAGTCATCTGTGCATGTTTAACTCCCCAGAATTATACACATGAGTGTTTCTAACATGAAAAAGCACCCGCCTTATGGGTGACTACCCTTTTCCCTTGGGAAGTCAGAAGAGTGATGACTATTGAAAAACGAACAGAAGTTACAGAGGAAATCTCCCCCTGACCAAGCAGAATGCACAGGGAATGTTTGTTGACGTAGTGAATTAAATATATGATTATTTAAAGCCATTTTGGGCAACTATCTACCAGCTTCTTCCTCTCTGTGGTCTCCATATTTGAAATAGAAGTCAGTTAAAAATCCACCCTTTAAAAGTCCATATTCTTCTGTCAATCAATTATATTTGTTATATATTTTAATAATACGCACCCTGATTATAAAAGTTCTATATGCTTAATCCAGAAAACTTGGGAAGACAAGGGAAAAAAAAAGACTCCAAATAACCACTGTTATCACTTAGTCTCTTCATTTGTGCCTAATAGAGACAGATAATAAAGAAATGATGTCCCAGCCCTTTTGCACAGGTGTGTTCACCTGACTGACTTAGCAAGTCAGTGGAAGAAACATGTGTAGCCTCTGGGTCATGCCCAAGTGGAAGCACTTGAAGGGCTGATGGAAGGAGGAGAAACATGTTCTGGTTCTGCCCTTTCCCTTGCAATGCAGGTGTGGGGATAAACCTTCTTGGCCACCTTGAGGGATGGTGGATGAGCAAGTTATAAGAAGCATGAGTGCTTAAAGCTGTGGAGCCACACTCTCCTCACAGTAGGCCACTTAGATTGCTCCCTTCATGACAGAAGCATTCCTTTTTCCCAGTTGCCAGGAGCTGGCAGGGAGCTGCTCTTGGCTGAAGGGAGCTTCCTCCTATAACATTACTCCTCCCGGCATCAGCTTGCATCTAGTGACTGGTCAGTAAGGAGGCACAAGGACATGCTAAACTCTGGCCCCCTACCTAGAAACACAGCCAACCAGCAAGGGCCATCCCAACTCCAGAGCTCCCACAGGACCAGCTGAGGCCTCTGGGTAACTATGTCACAATGCAACTCCATCTGCTCAACTTTGGTTCCCTCATATTCAGTTTTTTCTTCAAGAGTACGCCCCAATAAAACACTTAACACCATTTTCCATCCCAGAGCCTATTTCTCAAGGGACCCAGACTTAGCCCACAAGCCACTGTTATTTGCCTGGTCAAAGCAAGTAGAGTCTATATTTCAACAAATCTGGGTACCTATTATGTGCTAAGCTCCATGTTGACACCACACCTTTGACCTTGTAATTGTATAAAATTTGATGTAGTAAAAGACATGTAAATAAGGAATTTAAAAAGTGCAGTTATAGAGTCTTGACTATCCCTGTTCTTATAAAAACCAGCAGGCTTGGCTCACAGCTCTTACAAGGAAGTAAAAGTCAGCCTTGCTTCCAGTCTTAACACTCCACCCTTGGTTCTAACTTCCCATTCCCTCAGGACAGAACTTGCATGACTTTGTTCAGATGATCTGTTCACACTGACTTCTTTGATTTACCAGCCTCTCTCTCTGTCGAGCTGCTTGGACTCGAGCAGTCCACTCCCTTAGTTTGGGCAGTGCATATGCAGTACATAGCTTCAGACAAGAGGCACTATCCAGGCCTACAGGAAGGAAAGAGATGGCATGAAACATGCAACTGCAAGAGAAAGAAGTCACAGAAATGTTCACAGAGAAGGCAACATTTTAGTGGAGACTTGAAAGACAGATGAGAATTTGCAAAGGTGACAATTTTTAAATGTCATATAATTTTCAAAAGCATTACTTAGCCAATATTCATTGCAAAATTATTCATAATAGCTAAAATGTGGAAACAACCTAAGTATCCTCAACAGATGAATGGATAAACAAAATGTGGAGAAAAAAAATATATATATATATACACACACGTACACACACACACACACACACACATACATACACACACACCCTGAGGGTGCCAAAAAATGTATACACATTTTAAGTGATGTTATCTATGTATTACTTTTATTATTATTAACATAATCAGAAGTGTCTGGATGCTGATAGTAACCACTCTGAGCCCACTTTGTAATTGCAAAAGTCAAACTTGTATTCATCTTTTGTTATCAGTATATACTATTACAATTTTAATACAGTTTTTTTCCTTTCTTAAAATGTGCATGCTTTTGTTGGCACCCTCTGCATGAGCGTGTATATATATATTTACACACACACACACACACACACACACACACACAGTGGAATATTAGCCATAAAAAGAAATGATGTTCTGGAACGAAGTTCTGGCACATGCTACAATATAAACCTTGAAGACAACATGCTAAGCAAGATAAGTCAGACACAAAGTGGCAGACCCGTAAGACTCCACTTACAGGGAATATCTACAGTAGGCAAATTGGAGGACCGAGGGCAGATGAGTGGGTGCCAGAGGCTGAGAGAGGGGAGAGTGGGAACTGTGGTTTACAGTCACAAAGGTTCTGTCTGGAGTGATAAAAAAAAGTTCTGGAAGTAGATAGTGGTGATGGCTGCACAGCACTGAGACAGTAATTAATGCCATCAAGGTGTACACTTAAATTAGCTGACATGTCATGCCGTGAGCATGTTACCACAATGTTTTTTCTACAAAAAATGGGGGATTAACATCAGAGTTTTACTTTAGTCTAAGTCCAGGAAACAATTAGATGAAGAGAGACGACTGGCCAACACCCAGGAACTGCACTGAGTGGGCTGTGTGGAGAACACGTGAGGGAAGCTAGAGGGACAGGGCTCTGATAAACACGGGTCACAGCACCGCTGTTCCTGCACTCTCTCCCTGGACCCTGTACTGGCTGATGATCAGCCAATTGGAAGGCAGCATTTTAATCACAGGCACTTTGATGAAGCCTCAGTATCAGCCTCCCGCCTCCCTGGTTCTTCCGGGATGGTGCGGAGATTTTCCCACACGATTGCTTTCTTACAATTTATTGAAGGTTGGCACTCATGCATGAGGTGTATACAGTGCTCTCATCTTCACTGTACAGCTCAATGATGCCTTTACACACATAGACAGCATGTAACCACCATGCAGGTTTCCAGAGATGCTTCCCAGCCCCCAGAAACTTCCTTCGTCTCCCTTCCCAGTCCATAACATACTCCCTCCTAAAGTAAACATCGATTAGCTATGTCAAGCAATTAATTTCACAATGAAACTTCTCACTACAATTTAAGTGCTTGACATCCACAGCTGACTTTCTTTTTCAACAATTACCATCTTTCCCACCAGAGAGGACATGATGCCCATCACCACATACATATCAGGAAGAGAATGCTACTCAGTGGGCATAGATGCAGATGCCCAGACTCCTTGTGTTACACACCAGGAAGAAGGCAGCTTGCAGCTTCTCCCAGGGCAGGGCCATCTCACAGACCAAACAGCCACTGATTTCTGCCATGATCCAACACCTACAATTCCCCTGCTCCATGATGGTTGCATGGATGTAGATAATTCACCCACCTTCTCCCTGTTTCAGATGCTGCCATACCATACTTTCCATAAATGTGTCAGGACAGGACAATGGCACATGAACCATCCTCATGGCTCCAATTTCTTAGGATAGAAGTGTCCCTGAGAGATGAAGAGCTTGGGGCCAAGGAAAAAAGTTGATACCCTACAGAAGTCAGGAAAGACTGAACCAAAACTGTTGTTTCTAACACTCAGAGCACTTTCATGCAAGATGTGTCTACCAACTATGCACCGGACACTGAATTTGGTGCTGAGGCTCCAAAGTTATCTAGACCCAGGACTAAGGAGTTGACTGAAAACCAAAGTCCAGGAAGTCGGGCAGTGCACAAGGTAAATTCCAGTGAGCAGGTCACTGCTTGTCATAACAGGCTTTTGTGGGCAGATCCCAGGCTACATGGAGGAGCTCTAACATCACGCCAAGACATTTTCCAAGGGCCCAAGAAACTACTTCCTTGGGGACTCAGGCACTTAGCTATTCTGAGAGCAAAAAGATTCAGTGAGTGGTGTCTACCCAGATGAGCTGTCAAGAGAACTGGTAATACAGCAAAACTTCATTCATTTATGATTGACTATGTTGGAATTTGAAATATCTCAGATGAGGTTGAGGATAAACACAAACTCAGGGAAACTTTTTAACTACTAAAGACAAACTCTATGCAGTACATTAGGGGCAATGACTTACATGTATAGAATGAGTGTACAAACTACAATTCATTTTCCTCTTTTAGTAGGACCTAACTAGGCGTCACTTTTCCATAAAATGACAGTTCTATACTGTAGGAATTTAGAAAAAGTTATGGGAGAATATCCAAACTTTTAACATTATCTTGAATACCTGTTACAAAGGCATGCATTACTTTTATGATAAATCATAACATAGAAAAGTTTGATATAAATAAACTACATTTTTAAAAAAACAATTCTACACATAAAACTTTTCATCAGTGAAGACATAAGATCTGAATTAGAAGGCTTTACTCTTTGCCTCATGCAATTACACACCCTGCACAGACCCTTGAATGTAGAGGAAGGACCTCCAGTTGGAAGAAGTTATAAGAGGCTGATCTCTCAATCTTGAATCCTGAGACCTAAATTATTTTCAAGTTGCTCACAGTAACTTTGCTAATTACTTTAGCTCACGGACCTATTGTTTGACAAGTTAAATAAAATAGCAATATTTGCTTCATAGATTGTTGGGAATATTATAGAAGCTACCAGAAGCAAGTGTCTAACATTACTACATCTCCCTCCTCCTCTTTAAAAGCCTAAGAAACTTTAGGTCAGTGTTTCTACATAACTTTTGAAATAGGGAGATGTATCAGGATTATGTTTTTTCCCATCTAAATGGGAAAAAATACTTTGTTTTAAAAGTTTCCCTATGTCTGCAGCTCTAAATATTCCTCAAGAAACTTTATTTACCTGAGACAGCAGTTTAAAAGCAATCAAAGGTTCTGGTTTAGTTTCAGTTGGCAAATTTGATTTCTGACGCATTCTTATTCTCCCTGGATTAGTCTCCAAAAGAACATTAAAAAAGAAGAAAAGTTTTAATTGAGATAATTTATGACATTCCATTTCATTTCCAGAGGTTGAGAGGATTGAATTACAAGGCTTAATGGGTGGGTTCAGAGAAAAAAAATCCTTTCATTTCTTAATGAAGGCTTCAAACATCAGAGTATACATTGCAGTCCTTTAGTGGTAACTATGCATTTGGTATAATTTTTTAAATAGCTCTATTCAAACTAGCACCTGTTTAGCAAAGTCAGAAATGCACCTGGTGCAGCTCAGGATAACCACCCCCTGTCGCTACTGACCAAAAGTTTTCAGAAACGTCACAATTACCTGTGACAGCAACAGGCAAGAGGTGAGCCCTTTCCACAAAGGAAGCAGGAAATTTCCAAGAGAACAGAGAGAGGAACTGTAGGTCCCAGGCTTCATCTTCTGCCCACATTGGGAAGGCCAGGATGCCAGGACACCAGGACTTTACACCTAGTTAATTCATCTGTAAGATGGTAAGACTAAATTTTTCTAGACTCCCTTGAGTGCTGCAATTTTATGATTCTTCACAGTCATTCCTCTTAAAATGTTTAAATAAGTTTGTCATTTAGTTACCCTGATTTTTTTAAAAAAAAGAAATGTGAAGGAAATAAGATAGTATCATAAAAATGCTCTCTGAGTAGCACAGTAGTTTCCTAAGGCTGCTGTAACAAGTTACCACAGTGGCTTAAAACACCAAAAATGTGCTATTTGATAGTTCTGGAGGTTAGAAGTCTGGAATCGGTTTCACTGAATAAAAGTCAAGGTGTCAGCCAGGCTGGCTCTTTCTTAAGGCTGTGAGAAGAGAATGTTTTCTGGCCCTTGCTAGCTTCCCGTGGGTGCCTGGTTTCTTTGGCTTGTGGCCCCTCCTCCACCTGCAACGCACATTGTGCCAGTTGCCGCTGGGATCGTCACATCATCTCCTTTCTGTCTCCCTCTGCCTCCTTCTTCAAAGGACCCTTGTGATCACATGATCAGGCCCACCTGGATAATCCAGGCTTGTCTGTCTCCCATCTCAAGATTCTTGACTTAATCCCATCTGCAGAGTCCCACCTGCCATATGATACGTGATTCATAGGAACAACTTGGGGGCATTATTCAGCTGGCCACAGGTGGTTGTCCCCCAATGACTGCATGTGGAACTTGTACACAGGGGACTGGCGGTCTCTCTGAGAACCACGTGCCCCTTTTTTCCTTTCCCAGGCCCCTTCTCAAGCAGAAGAGGGGCAGGAAATGAACTGGTAAAACAGGAGTCATCGAATTAGAGCAAAGAGACCAGACTGCAGGGATCGAGACCCAGCAGCCTGAGCCAGCCCTGTGACACCAAGGGCAGCACAGTGTGCCTGTGTCATTCCTCCCCGCACCCCACACTGCTGCCCCCTTCCCGCCACTGTACCCAGAACCCCCCTGGGAGAGGAAGCTCGGGTCATAACCTTCAGAAGTCCTCGACACTCCCAGCCCGCCTCTGCATGAATTTAAGCTTTCGCTTTTCCACTCTCAACCTTGAATTTCAGGAGGCAGCTAGACTACATGTTAGCTAGATCGTTGTTTTGAGTAACTCACATACAGATTTGAAAGAACTTTTCTCTTTCGAGGAGATATATTTATCACCCCAGAAAAATCCAGCTGTCAGGGAAAGGCCACCCTTTCAGATGATCTTCTTATTTCAGAGGCCCCAACCCCTTCCCCATCCTGGAATCGACAGCGCATCTGACTGTCATCAGGGACTCCGGTTCCCACTTGCACTCCCTGACCCAGCAAGTCCTCTGAGCTCAGGAAAAGCAGCAGGTGCTGGGTCTCCACTGGAAACTGACATTTCTCCCCAGTCCCCCACAAATACAGAAAAATAATGGAAAATGTGAAGAAGACATGGCTCAGAACATACAGATTTGTGTTTAGAGGCTTCACATAATTTGCTTTCATTGTAAATAACATATTCTTCTCACTTAGAAATTCTAAATCAGGCATGTTTTTAATTTTAAAGACTATAGAATCCAAATTGGTCAGAGTTCATTAATTCAAACGGTCTTCTCCATATGGAACACTTTGTGGACTGTGGGGAAAAAAAATTGTAAAATCCAGGGCAAGATTTATAAAACTGCATGATAATGACCCCAAAATCAGTCTAGACACTCACACTGGCTCTTGAAAATGAGTCAAATGGTCCTTAAATCTCCTTGATAATTATGCCTTTAAAAGGAATAGTTTATTTTAACTTAACTTAATTCCTTTAATGAGCAGTTATCCTATTTTATAATTGCAATTTCTGTATGAATGAAGATTAGCTACATTTATTTCAGAAAAGCATCACTCATTTTGTCTCAGGCAGAGTGGAAGTCTTTCCCTGATAGTTCTACAACACAGCAGCATAGTACTCCATTGTACAGACATTTAGCTAATCCACATAAAGTAGATTTTCATTACTCATGGTATTTATGTTCTAAAAATTTATCACAAACACTGAATTAGCAAATACTGAATCACTGTTCCTAGGGGAAGTAAAGACATTGGTTTCTGTGAGCCTCTGATCACAACACTTTCATCAACTGATCAATGCACAACCATATATTACATGAGTTTCTGTTTAAAGGTTTCTTATTCTATATGTGTTGTTGATTCATGACCCCCAAGCTCAAGGCAAGAGGACTATGACTCATGCATGAACAAAGCTCATCCAGCACAGATGTTTATCTTTGTAGGGTACAGCCTTCATGCACTGAGGAACACTAGACAGTCCCTCAGCACTGTTTGTAGGTGAGATCACTAACAAAATGTGAAAAAACATAGCACAAAATAGACCACAGAAAGGACACTTATTCACGGTATGAGTGCTGAAACAGATGACAGAGTGTCACCACATTCGACCTCAGTCGGGAATGTGGGCTTCAGGAGACTCAAATGTTTCACCACTCTGCGAATGTTCACAAATGCCCACAAAAGTGCTGTAAGTATTGAACAGAGGGCTGTAAACGAATTTTAATTGAGTAGGTGAATGTGCAAATACAGAATCCACAAATAATAAGGATTGACTGTACTGTCTTTTAAGAAACATCTCCAGTTTCTTGGTTACCTCTAAGTCCCTCCTTGATTCAAAGTGAGGTCTCCCAATTCCTCAAATCCCCCACACTTACCCTGCTTTACCATATTGCCTAGGAATAGTGTGGTAAAATTCCCAACTGCCACAGTGGAAGCACTCAATTCATGTTTGTTAAATAAATCAAGCCAGTTTGATTGGCCCTAAAGGAAGGTCTGGTCATTCCTTCCAGAAATTAGCATTATAAAGGACTTCTATATTATTGTCAATACCCAAAGTATGAAACAACATGATTAATCAGTAATAACAACAAAACACGGTAGCCTAACATGAAGAAGTAAGGCACTCCTGGTGAAAGGAAATGACCTGTCTCTAACTTTCGGTTCACCTGCTATGTTCTGGAACATTCATGTCCACAACTAAGAAAGTCCCCACCGTTACCCAAGGCATAGTCAGAAGGGGAGAAGATGTGGTGGCAGAGATATGAGAATCCTGAACAAACAGAACCTGACCCTCACCAGACCCTCCCACAGGGACCATCACTGCCACAAGTGACAACCTCACCCAGGGCCGTGGTGAAAGTGCAGGTCTGGGGAGCTTGGGAGCTGGATGAAATATGTGGAGTCCATGTCCTACACCAGACCAAAGAAAACAGACTCCCAGAGCTGGATCTGGAAGGTTTAAAATGTTCACCCATGTCTGGGAGTCACTGCTCCTCTAGAGAGTGGGTTTGGTGAGGAGGCACAAGCTTTTCTTTCTTTCTTTCTTTTTTTTTTTTTTTGAGTCAGAGTCTCACTCTGCTGTCCAGCCTGGAGTACAGTGGCACAATCATGGCTACTGCATCCTCAACCTTCTGTGGTCAGGCGATCCTCCTGCCTCAGCCTTCCAAGTAGCTGCCACATTCGGCTAATTTTTTGATTTATTATAGGGACAATGTCTCACCAAATTGACCAGGTTGATCTCAAACCTCTGTGCTCAGGCAATCCTCTCTCCTCGGCCTCCCAAAGTGTTGGGATTACAGACATGAACCATCATACCCGGCCAAGGCAGAAGTTTTAAAAGCTGAGAAATCTGAATTCAAAGACCCAGTCTACCCACTAGCTAAGTAGCAACGAACCTCCATTATCTCATCTACAAATGAGGACAATATGACACTAAGTTACAGGACTTTTCCACCATGATGGCATTGACTTCTGGGACTGGGCAACTGTCTGTAGTGGGGTCTGGCTGTGCACGGGCATATGTTTGGCAGCTTCCATGACTCCTCTCCACTAGATACCAACAGCAACTGCTGGTCATGACAATCAAAAATCTTTCCAGACGTTGCCAAAACACCCCAGGGGTGGGTAGGGAGGAAGAAGCCATCCCTGCTGGCCACCCACTGGTTTCAAGGGTCGTTGGCCCTAATAGATGCAACAGGGCACAGGCATGTGGACACATCCTGTCATAATCCATCAATAAATATCTTCTTTCTTCTTCTTCTTCCCCCTTCTCCAATTCACACTGAATCCTCAGAAGAGAGGCTCCGGCAGTGTTCAATGATGCTCTCGAAGCTCTTTGTATTTGTGACACCTTCTTTTTTCTCATCATTGATACCATAAGTCCTGGCTTTGTAGTCAGTTAAAATAAACAGGCATTAGGTTACAAAGTTAACTTGATTTTGTTTTTAATATTACAATTTTTATAAGCAACTTGTTGAGTGTGAACTTCAGGGTTTATATATATCATACGTAGAACAGTGGTTCTGGGGTGAAAGCTCAGAGCCCTGATATACCTCTGAGAATTAATTTAACAATAGGGCTTTCATAGGCCAATTCCTCAGCTCTCTAGTCAAAGCACGAAAAGACTGGAGGTGCGTGACCCATGAACTTCTTATCTAAAACAAGTCAAGATTCCCCATCTGTGAAACAAAAAGCTTGAGCAAAAACCTCAAGTTCCTCTAAAATTCCAAAAACTTTACAAAAATATTACGATTCCTATTAACCCCTATATTTTGCTTTTTTATCTAGGTTCTAATTCATTAAAAACTTTATGCCTTTGGAATTGATACTTTAAAAAGTCATAGTATTTTAATATCTACCCAACAAACATTTCATCAAAGTAACAGTTCTTGAGTGTCTACTTTGTGAAAACGACCAGTCTTTCAACCAACACCAACAAAGGATAAAACATGATCCCTGACCCCAAAAAGGAAAAGCAGACACATAGACAAATAATAAAAGCCACAATGAAATATGTTCTCTGTGCAAATGCAATAAGAATAAATCTAGGGTCAGAAAAAGATGAACAAAAGTTCAAATTGTTACTGAGAAGCCATTGTGTTTGAGAGAATGAATAGTTGAACACAGAACAGTTGGGGAAGACAGAAAAAGATTTTTACTTGGCCTTCCAGACTTGAGGACAAAAAAAGACAAAGATAAATTCAAGGTATGCCAGAAACTTCAAGTTACAACATTCTCATCATTTTTGCCATGAGAGGACACATCTCCCTTCGAAGTACAGTTATCTTGAGTGATGAAAGATATAACAATAGAGGTAAACACACTGAATAATTGGAAATGGCTAGAAGATGTTTCATTCAACTGATGTCACACTGACTTCTTTGGCAGCTACTTGTCTGAAAAAAATAAATATAATTCGAGAGCCAGAACAAACCTGAACGTTTTACTTTCTTGAATAGATGGCTCATATCAGTACTGCAGCAATCCCTTTACCTGCTTCAAAATAACACAAGGAAAGGTTGAGAGACATTCTCTAAGTATGTGTTAGAAGTTCTCTCTATTTTCTTTCTTTTTTAAATTTTTTTGAGTCAGAGTCTCACTGTGATACCCATGCTAGAGTGCAGTGGCACAATCATGGCTCACTGCAGTCTTGCCCTCCTGGGCTCAGGCAATCTTTCCTCATCAGCCTTCTAGTAGCTGGGGCAACAGGCTTACACCACCACACCCAGTTAACATTATTTTCTGTTAAGACCAAATGCTATGTTGCCCAGGCTGGTCTCAAACTCATGGACTTAAGCAATCCTCCCACTTTGGTCTTCCAAAGTGCTAGGATTACAGGTGGGAGCCACCACCTGGCCTTCTCTATTTTCTTTCAACTGAAGCATAGCCTTTCTCCACTCAAGCTTGTCCAGCTTTCATAATAATCAGTACCGCTACTTTGGTATTGCAGAAATATGTCTGCGATAACACATGACAAAGGTGTGGCCTTATCTATCAGTAGCTCCATATCATGTGTGGGTTAAAATAAGAGACACAGATTCATGTCTCCCAGAAGCTTACAGTGAACAATTTGTGGATAAACACATGCTGTGTTCAGAAAAACAGTTTTGTTCATTTTTGCTATAATAACAACCAACCAGAGCAAGAATAAGTTTCAGACAAGGTCTAGACACCTACTCTCTACACTACTGTATC
Source organism: Tarsius wallacei (assembly GCA_963574415.1). Taxonomy (NCBI): domain Eukaryota; kingdom Metazoa; phylum Chordata; class Mammalia; order Primates; family Tarsiidae; genus Tarsius; species Tarsius wallacei. The sequence continues at coordinate 20,736 of CAUYQG010229213.1, read as the reverse complement.
ATCATGAAAAGTCAAATTCACATTACTTCAGCCATAAGTGAAGACTTCCTTTCAACTTCTTCACATTGAATGGGCAGGCAGGTAGGATGGTTCGTACTATCTATATTTCTATACAGGAATCATATTTAACACATGCAGGGAACTGCATTGCCTATACTTATAATATACACTATCCTATAATTGCAAGTCATGAGGGAAAAATGCAAATGGAAGGCATTAGGGCCCCTCCCTCACTATATTTTATGGCTGTTCTTCATCTATCATCATCACCAGTGCTAACGTTTACCGAGTACTCCACTGACCATATGCCAGGCACAATGCCAAGCACTTAACATGCATCAAATCATTAAAACAGTTCCTGTCTTTACAGCCTCCCAGGCCTGGTAAAACATGGCCCCATCATTGACCCTAATGGACTAATTCTTTCCTTCATCAGATCAATGTTAGCATAATTGTCTAGAAGGTGGAAGTCTGGACACCACACCAGTCCACAGGTCTCATGAGCCTCTGTATGATGGAATATGAGTAAATGCCAAAAAAGATACATTGACATTTCAGAAGTAATAAGTGCTTGAGAATACTGATTGGTTTTACTTTATTTTGACCATTTTTACTGATTTGCCCAGTCATTAATTTGAAAAATTGCTTTCATGCTCTGTAGACAAACGTAGTATCCTCCCCAAAGAATTAATTTCTTTCTCACTTGAGTGGATCGAAAACAGAAAGTCAAGAAACTTCACTGTTACATGAAGGAACATCAAGATAAGGGGCATCCCACAGAGGTGATCATCTCTGGAGAAATAGTCTTTTGCAGAAGCCACAACTTTTCTCCAGCTACGAAGATCACCTGAGCCACTTTTTTTAAAAACTAAAATCCCCAAACTAATAGAGCTCATTTGTCATTTGCCACTGACTCCCCACTGGTATAACTAGATTACTCTGAATTACAGTACCAAGAGGAATTGTGAGATCCAACTAAAAAACAAATCCATCAGCAAATATGCCAACTACTGAGTGACAAAAGACAGAGAACACAAAATACATGTTAAGAATTGTCCCCTTTCTTGCTGGGTGTGTTGGTTCATGCCTATAATCCCAGGACTTTGATAGGCCGAGGTGAGAAGATTGCCTGAGTCCAGGGGTTCGAGACCAGCGTGGGCTTCATCTCTACAATAAATTTTTAAAAATAGCCAGGCATGGTGGCAGTGTGCCTGTGGTTCCCGCTACTTGGAAAGCTGAGGCTGAAAGATCACCTGAGCCCAGCAGATTGAGGCTATGGTGGCCGTGAGCGTGCCACTGCACTCTAGCTCGGACGACAGAATGAGACTCCAACTCAAAGAAAATTTAAAAAAAAAAGATTGTCCCCTTTCTCAAGAAAGTTTCAATATAAAGTTGACCCTTGAACAACAAATAGCCTACTGTTGTCAGGATGCCTCACCAATAATAGAAACAGTCAACTGGCACATATTTTGTACATTAAGTGTGATACATACTATATTTTTCCAATAAAGTAAGCTAAAGAAAAGAAGATGTATCCTGAATTGTACTTCACATCTTTAAAGTAGAAAAAAAAAATGGGCAAAGGACATGAACAGACATTTCTCAAAAGATGACATACAAGCCAAAAGGTGACATACAAACAGCCAACAGACATATGAAAAAATGCTCAGCCTCACTAATCATCAGAGAAATGCAAATCAAAACTACAATGAGATACCACCTAACTCTGGTAAGGATAACTATCATTAATAAGTAAAAAAAAACAGATGCTGGCACAGCTGCAGACAAAAGGGAATGCTTCTACACTGTTGGTCAGAATATAAGCTAGTTCAACTTCTATGGAAAGTAGTGTGGTGATTTCTCAAAGAACTGAAAATTGATCTTCCATACAATCCAGCAATCCCTCTCCTGGGAATATACCCACCTGAAGGAACATAAATCACTCTACCAAAAAAAGCACCTGAACATGTATGTTTATAGCTGCACTATTCACAATAGCAAAAACATGAAACCAACACTGCTACCCACTGAAAGTCAACCCCCTCAGGTCCCCTCCCACTGTGGGAGCTTTTCTGTCCTCTCAATAAATCCTGCTTTCTAAAAAGAAGAAAGAAGGAAAGAAAGAAAGAAAGAAAGAAAGAAAGAAAGAAAGAAAGAAAGAAAGAAAGAAAGAAAGTCAACTGTATAAAGAAAATGTAGTACATAACACAATGTAGTATTACGCAGCCATAAAGCAGAACAAAATCATGGCCTTTACAAAAACCTGGATATAGCTGGAGACCATCATACTAAGTGAAGTGTCACAGAAACAAAAACTAAACACTGCGTGTTCTCACTCATAAGTGGGCCCTGAACATTAGTCACATTAGCACAAGGGTAGGATCGACGGTCACTGGGCACTGCTAAAGGCAGAGGGATAAAAAAGGGTAAGGGGCACTCAACAACACAAAGAATACCTGGTTCACTACCAGGGTGAGTGAGGGCCACCTAGAAGCCCAAACCTCACCCACATGCAGCCTCCTTAGTAAATCTTCACTTGTACTCCACAAGTCTATGATAAATACATCCCTTTAAAAAAAAAATAATAAAGGCCATTAAAGTTTTTTCCAATGGAAAAAAAAGAAAATGTTATTAAGAAAATTGTAAGGAAAAGTCAGGTGCAGTGGCTCACACCTGTAATCCCAGTACTTAAAAAAAAAAGAGAGAGAGAGAGAAAAGAAAATAGATTTACTATTCTTTATGTAAAAGTAGATCATCATAAAGGTCTTCATACTCATCATCTTCTTATTGATGGAGGAGGAAAACAGGAGGGGTTGGTCTTGCTGTCTCTGGGTGACAGAGGTGGAAGAAAATTTCACGTATAAGTGAACCCACATGGTTCAAACCTGTGTTACTCAAGGGTCAACTGTAGTTGAAACTAATTATGATACTACAATATTTCTGAGATATTTTAGCAGCAAGCTCTGCACCAAAGAGAATGGCAAAAGCATTCCAAATGAATGCTGACCTATCAATTTTCTATAATATTTCTTTTATTTTCTTTTTTGTTTAGGTTCTTCTCAAAGCAGGGCCTGAGACAAAGTCAAGGACTCATGTACACATAATTCATTGGGGTGGATGTCTCAGAAAGCATGAATAAGTGGAAAAGAAGAGTGAAACCAATTCAGAGGAAAAGCTAATATGAAAGTATGTTATAAAGACCACAGTCAATTGGGACTGTACAGCAGGGGGACCTCTGAGAAAAAGAGAATGCCTCCCAGAATGTTCATCTGCAGTGCTGGAGGCTGAGGTTACTTGTTAAGGGTTGTTGGGGGCATTAACTTCCCCACACTCGTGAAGTGCAGTTGGCCCCTGGCCAATTTGACTCCAGTGTTGTCCCAGAAGGTCCTGAGATTGAAAGTGAGAAGAGGCTGCCTGGAGGTGGAGTTGGTGTACTGTCGTGGCGAGTCTGACCTCCCAGGGAATATCCCCTTCCCACAGCCCCCAATGGAGGGAGCCCAAATCAGAGATGAATGGAGGAGACGTATAACACGAAGCATCCCAAGACACCTTCCACACAGTCCTGCTCTAAAAGCACCACACTCAGTCTACTCTTTGCTCACAAGCTTTCCCCTTGTCTCAGTACTTCTTCCTTGGCCAACCATCTCTATGCATCTGAAACACGCTACATGTTCTGTCCAACCAATTACCTGACTTTTTAGCTTTTCTACATTAAAATTCTTTTACAATGCGATGTGTCACCTGAAAAAATTATTCAATTAGTAAAATATTGATATAGTAGGCTCACTTGGAGAAATAAAAATGATGCGAATGAGGATGATGATCAAAATAACAAGTAATTATTGAGATCTTATTGTATGTCAGTCTTTACACGTACAAACTTATTTAATCCCCATGACAATTCTTTGAACTATTTGCCCTACTCTACAGACGTGTTCTTATTTGACTGAGGCATAAAGAAATTCAGCAACTTGCCCAAGGTCACAAAAATGTTAAATGGAAGAACCAGGATTTGAACCCAAGCAGTTTGACTTCAGAGCCCGGACTAATTTTTCAGGAAGGCTTAGGTAAGAATGGACACAAAATAGCCATAATTAAGTAATAAGCATGGTTATTGAGATTTTTAAAAAATGAGTTGCCTGTACAAGCAAAACAATGAGAGGAATTTTTGCAAACATTTGCAAGCCTTCATCTCAAGAATCTGACATGTACTCTCCCTGGAATCCCACCCACATTTTTGTTCTCTTTGTCCCAAGGCCCCCTCCACCTCAATCTTTTTTCTTCATACCTCTCTTCATTATAACTAGTTTTTGTTCATTCTCAGATACAGTTTCAAAAGGTCTATAAGCAACGACAATTATGAAATCCTATGGTTTTCTTTAAACTCTACAGAGGAAAAAGAAACCACATTCAAGTCCTACAAATATGTTGGAGCTTCCCAAGTCTCTTATATGATAAAGAGGACATTATTCCAAATTCTTCACACTTTTTTTCTCCAACACTTCTGAGGAACACAGAACACATGAAATCTTGGAGTGAAAGCAATATGCAATCACATAAATACTGTGTAATCTAAGTCCACACATACCATAAAGATAGAATAAGAAAAACCAGCTGAGGAGAAAAAGAAATCCTCTAAATCTAGCTCAGGGTTTTGATTTTGAACAAGATGAAGGATGAAAAACAGGTATAATAAAAGTGAAAACTGATTTTCCTAAAGTATACAATTTACTTAATCTTTCTAAAGACTTCTAACAAGATTTTACACCAAAGACTAAGAACAAATTAGCATGGGTTCAGAAATATCTCATTATTCATTCAATAAACTTTTTGATTTGATACTATGTTCTAGAATAAACACTTTACTGCCCCAGATGCTAAAGATACTACAATCAACAAGACCTGATCTTATCATCAGTAAGGAACTGGTCTTCAGACTAAAAAATAAGAACAACTTAGGCTTTCTCTAGAAGAAAATAATGCAAACTGATCCCCAGGACCTGGTAGTGGGAAGAGACTTCTTTCAAATTTTTTTAATGTTACTTAACATAATTTTAAGCATATTTGAGCTTTTAAGAATACTTGTAATTTTCTAATTCATCAGATATCATTAACTTCTGAGTAATAAAATGCCAGACTAACAGAAGATCTTAGAAGCTAGATAACAGAAGATCTTAGAAGCTAGATAATGAGGGGAATGTTAGTGCATTTAGGAAAATTCAACCCGAATTATATGTGAAAGATGATAAGATCCAGGCATGTGTTAAGACCAACAGTCATTGTAGATGATCCCTTGTTAGTTCCCAAAAGAGAGAGTAAGAGTCTTAGTTAGGCTGCCATAACAACATGCCATAGACTGGGCAGCTTAAACAACATAGATTTATTTCTGACAGTTCTGGAGGCTAGAAGTCCAAGATCAAGGTGCAGGTCAATTTATTTTCTGGTGAGTCCCCTCTTTCTGCCTTGCAGATGGCTACCTTCTCAGTATATGTTTCTCTCTTTCTTTTCTCATATGGATACTAATCCTATTGGATCAGGACTCTACCCTTATGTCCTCATTCTACCTTAATTACTTCTATAAATACAGTCACATTTGGTGTCAGGAATTTAACATATGAATTTGGAAGTAGAGGAGGGGGCAATTCAGTCCATAGCATCCTATGAAGCTGTTAGCCTCGTACAGAGATACAGCAAAAGCACAATCAAATAATAACTATTTATTCAACCTTTCTAGGAAATGTATTAAGCCATTTCTCTGTGTCAGGCACTACCTTGTGTTGTGGGAAGGAAGAGTGGGATGGTTAAAGACTCTGACTTTGTAACAGTACATTCTAGTAAATGATGATAAACAGTAAATAACCAAACAACTAAAAAAAATAGAGGAGGGAGTAGAGTGAGGGGGACGGGGAAGGGAGATAGGAGAAGTGACCAGTTTAGACAGCATAGACAGGGAAGACCTCTCTGAAGAAGTGATTTCACATTGAGAACTGAAAGAGGGGAGGAAGCCAGTCTCATGGGGTTTTGGTGCGGGAATATTCCAGGAAGACTAAACAGCACAAATGCTAGGCTTGGTAGCAAGCTTGACTCGTGCGAGAGAGGTCAAAGTGGCTGGACCGTAGCCAGTCATGGGGTGAAGAGTATGAGCTGAAGTCTGAGAAGGACGTAGGAAGATGCAAAGCATTGTAAAGAATTGACACTTTAGACTAACTGCACAAAAAGCCATCAAAAGGAATTAAGAGAGGAAGGGGCCTGATCAGAATACATGGTAGTTATCTGGCATTTTCTGTGACCAGGAAAAAATGTAGCTGGGCAAGAGTGGAAACAGCAAAACCAGTGTAGAAAACTAATGCATTCATGTAGTCAAAAGGTGAAACATTTTTGGAATAGGGCTGAAGGGCTATTAGGAAGTAGAGTCTAGGGCACTGTCATGCATTGGATGCAGAGGGTGAAATTATAAACAGTTATGAGATATTTGGCTTTAGTCAAAAACTATATGAGATGGGGGAAACTGGAAGAAATTGGTTGGGAAAGGGGTACAAAATTAAGAGTTCTTTTTTGTACCCGTGAAGCCCGAGGATCTATTAGACAGGCAAATGGAGAAGTAAACAGAGATTTTGCCATCTATGTCCGCCACGGGAGAGATTGGGACTAGAGGAAAGAAATTGCAAGTCAGAGATGACATATTTGAACCGCAGAACTGAATGAGAACACCTGGGAAGAAGGCCCAAGACAACACCTGGGACACCTTAACTTTTAAAGAAGGAGCCAGCCAAAACACCCTCAGGATGACAGAAACTATATCCTTACCTTCTACCCATACCATGTTCTGAACCTGGAGAACTGAGCATGTTTCCAGCCTCTATACTCCAAGAACAACACAAGAAGATTCAGAGTTCAATGAAAATGACCAAGACAGTGAATGCCCGCCATAGGATTATTGGAGGAAATGATTAAAACCATCAAATCTAACTGAAGGAAACCAAGAGGGGTGCACTGACTTGACCACTAATCCCCAAAACAATCAAAAGGGAAGTGTTCCTTTTTCTCCTTTAGTTTCGAAAGGTCAAAACTAAGTTCAACAAAAATGCTGTCCACAATTGTGCATTTTAATGAAACATGATATAATCATGCATATGATCACATAAGTTAGGACAAGCAACAACTACAGGTCAATATGCTAGAACTGGAAGTAGATGATGTATATTCCAAGGTAAGTCCCCAGTGACTTACTATGTCTTTTAGCATGGGCAAATCCTGTACCTCTCTCCATGCCTCACCTGCATTTCAGCAGTAATGCCACGTGCCTCATCACCAGGACAGAATTAATTTAATTAATAGCTGGAAATAAAACCACATCTGTAGAGTACATACTCTAAGCTGTTTTCCACCTGTGATGGTGCTTTTATGACTGTTCATCCATACTACTGCCCATTTATGGCCACTTGTAGCATGAGGACAGGGGGCAGAGTAATGGCAACTGTCCATGCAAGGATTAAACCAGTTACTATGGTATTAGTGGCCATTCATTAGAGTAATGCAGAAAGTTCCACATTACAGAATTCATACTCTAAAGCCCAATGTGCAAAAAACCTGTGATGGTCAGTTTTATGTGTCAACTTGGTGAGGTTAATCTGGGTGTTATTGTGAAGGAATGTTATAGATGTGATCAACATCTATAATCAATTGACTTAAGTAAAGGCAATGGTCCTTAATAATCTGGGCAGGCCTGATCCAAACAGTTAAAAGACTTTAAGAGTAGAACTGAAGTTTCTCTAAGGAAAAAGAAATTCCCCCTGTGGACTACAGGGTCCAGTGGCCAAGCCAGCACTGCAAGCACATAAGCCAATTCCTTGAAAGAAAAAAATATATAAACACACACAGATATACACACAGATAATCTCCTACTGTTTCTGTTTCTCTTTTAGAACTCTGGATGATAATCCACCTTTCTATTTTCCATAGAGGAAGAAATTAAGTTTATGTAAGTTTATACAGCTATAGACTATTTCCATAGAAGGGAAGTAGAAAAGGTCACACCCGTCACCTGAGAGACAAAGGACAGAACAGTTGACATGTTACTAAGACTCTAGTCTGACAAACTACCTCTAATTAATCATATGCACCCTACACTTGGTGACTCTAAACCTTAGTACCTGGTCCTATGGCCTTGTTTAATTTTATGGTCAATGGCATCTCTCTAGTAAATCTGACATGCAGAAACAGAGCATGAAAGCCATTGCCGATGCTGCCTCTAAGCCTTAGTTTTAGTTCCATGAGTTTAGTGTCTTGATCTCTCCCCAGAAATGCTCAGGCAGACAGCAGAACATCTGAGGTTGCAAAATGGGGACAAAGTTCGACTGAGTAATTCCTCCTACCAAGAGCTATAGGGAATCAGCTAGCTCTATTTTCTGCCCATCGCCCCTCTGACCTTTGTGAGGTCTGAATCAACATTCCTTCCAATGGAAGGGCAGGTATGAGGGTGATGTCAACCTTCTGTTTGCCCAGGGGATGAAGACAAGACCAGGGACCCTTCCCCTCATCACCACTCCACAGATGCTCCATCCAAAACGTTGCACTTGGCTAAAGGGTTCATTTCTCTAGCAGAGGAACACAGCGAAGAACATACAAACAGCTTTGCAGCTCTGTTTGGACCTGCAAACACCAAGAAGTGAGCTGGACTCCAGAATGTGTCCCTTCCACGTCACCTCTATGATTTGTGTACAGAGTTGACCAGTTCCTCTTTAAGTGAAACAACATTTCCAGTCTCACCTATGCATTTATTCTCTCAAACATATTTATTGAGTGCTTTGGAAGAATTAAAATAAATCAGACCAGATTTTAGGCCCAAGGATTTGGAGAGAAGTTAAGTACATATATTACTATAATACACGTTGGCATAAAATATACAAATAAAAATTTGATGGGACTTTAGACATAATTAGACATAGTGGGGCAAAAGAATGAAGAGGAAAAACAGAAAAATAATGGCATGACACACTGAGGGTTTTTAACCCCTGAGAAGCTGCCATCAAACTAAGATCTTCTTGTTATTTATATATTTATTTACCACTAGAAAATGATTAATCAGAACACAATTTTTATATTGTCTACAGGGAAATCATCAGAATACAGGACTGCAACACAGTTTGTACAGTGATTTGTGTCACTTTGCATACTACTGCTGTAGTCTACTGACAAGCTTTGGATGAAAAAAATAATAAGTGAGTCTTAAAACTATATCTACAGAGAACAACAGGACAAGAACCCAAGCAAGTCCCGAACAGCTCATGTGATTCAAACTTAGCATGCTGGCTCCAAATTAATATAGATTTCCACATAGTTCACAAGTGACGAGCTTTATGATAAATAGAGTACTTCGGTAAAAATGCTATTAAATATATGTGAAGCCTTGAACAGATGGCATTTATAATAGATATCCCTGATAACTGATCACCACTTAGTATTCTCTCGCCCAGACTCCTATCAAGGTTTCATGATTGGGGGGAGGGGGAGACTTGAGCAAGATCTTAATTTCCCAAGCAGTCTTTCAAACAGCTGTTTCTCATCTCTCAAAAAAAGTCAGCCATTCATCAAAGCTGTTTTGGGGAAAGTAAAATCAAATCTGAATCTTCTGTAAGTTGAACCACAGATTACAAATTTCCTAACCTATGTATTTGAAAACCCCAAGTTTCTGATGTTACTGAAGATCTGTATTTCTTACACCTATCATCTTTTCCAGTGACAGCCATGGAATGTTCAACTTTAGGATTAAGTCCCTTTTGGAGTCATGAGGTCTGAGAAAGCAACTAGGTTCAGTGGGTTTAGAGGAGAGGGTATGCAAATAGAACAGCCTCGAAAATAACCACAAAAACTTTTTGAGTAGAACAGGCCAAATTAAGCCTAGATTGAAACATGGGTTGTCAGGACAGGACAAGAGAGTCTAAGAATGAGGACATGGAAATCATCAACAGACAAGAGTCAAGGCCAAGGTTGATGACTTTCACGAAGTGAGCCAATTGCGCTTATTTAGCTGTCTATGGTTCAGAGGTTTTGCTTGTCCTGATCTGCACAAGTACAGATATTTTTACACATTAACAAAAATACTGCATGTTCTAAAATTGAAACTATATGACAACCAACAAGTCAGCAATGCAAGGCATCTGGTAACAACTTGTTGGAGCACATTTGCTAACAATCAAGAAAAGCAAATAATTTTCTTAGATTAAAAATACACACACTCACATAAAAGTCTCCTCTAAAGTTAAAACCCTGAGGTTAAAAGAACTCAGTAGTGAAAAACAAACAAACCAAAAAAAAAACAAAAAACCATGAAAAGTAGAAATTCAAACAACTTAGAGTCTGCATTCCTCCTTCCTTCCTTTTTCCTTCTTTCCTTCCTTCTTCGCTTCCTTCCTTCCTTTCTTTTTTTCTGAGACAGGGTCTTACTCTGTCACCCAGGTGGAAGTGCCACAGCACAATCATAGCTCACTGCAGCCTCAAACTCCTGGGCTCAAGCAGTCCTCCTGCCACAGCCTCCTTAGTAGCCAGGACTACAGGCGCCTAACACATCTGGAATTTTATTCAAAAAGGCTATCAACTATCTTACAATCTATAAACTCTGGCACAGATAGAGTCCATCTAATCTGCAAGACAATAATCTTGATAAATCAAGTTTACTTTAACAAAGCTCAGGTCAATAAAATAGCTACATGCTATCAACCCCCTCAGTCAGTTGACTTGTGTTTCTATTTGCACTCTACTAAATGACACTCACTCACATGGCACCTATCACAGCCTCCAACACAAGACACATCAGGAGCTCTGCAAATGGTCCTTGATCGGCTGACAAGCAGCTTTAACTCTGTAAGTACCGGTCTCATCAAAACATCTTGAAAAGCGATAATCCTCCTAGAGGCAGCATGGTAGACTGTCCTGGAATTGAATGAATTCCATGACATCATCTATCAGCCATATGACCCAAGATAAATTATATGACCTCTGTTTGCTGAAAATGAAGCTGTGCTGTTTTTTATGTCAACTTATCTAGGCTAAACTATGAGAACCAAAGAAAGGGCAGAGTCATTTGTACCATATATCGACTTTTTCCTCCCATTTATTTAATCAAACACTAATCTAAGTGCTTCTGTGAGGGGATTTTTGCGATATAATTAAAGTTCTTAATCAGTTGACTAAGCTAGAGGCATCATCTTTAGTGGGCGTGACCTAATCAGGTGAGGATCGGGCTCCTTCTGTCAACGAGACTCCAAACAAGACCTGGATCTGCCCTCCCTTTGTTGAATTGCCCCTTCCTGGCTGCTTGCGGAGAACAGCTTTGACTCATGCCCAGCTAGTCTAGCCTGCCCATGACCTCCCCTTGCCAACTGCCTACCACATGGATATGAACATGCTTAGCCAGCATCCACAATCATGTAAGCCAATTTCTTGTAGCAAATGTCTTAGTTTATCTCCTACTGGCTCTGTTTCTCCAGTAAACCCCAACTGATACAGGGGATAACTATCTGTACTTCACAGCTTTGCTATGGGGATTAAATAGGACAATTTAGAAAGTACTCAGAGCAGTGCCCTGCAAACTCTAGTGCGAGCACAATCACATGGAGTGCAGATTCTGAGGAAGTAGGTCTGGGACTTAGAGTCTGCATTCCTCTTTCCTTCCTTTTTCCTTCTTTCCTTCCTTCTTCGCTTCCTTCCTTTCTTTTTTTCTGAGACAGGGTCTTACTCTGTCACCCAGGTGGAAGTGCCACAGCACAATCATAGCTCACTGCAGCCTCAAACTCCTGGGCTCAAGCAGTCCTCCTGCCACAGCCTCCTTAGTAGGCAGGACTACAGGTGCCTAACACCATGCCCAGGTGAAGTCTGCATTTCTAACAAGCTCCCAATTGAAGCTGACATAACTGGTCAATGGCTATAGTTTAACTAGCAAGAGCTGTCTTAGAGCGTAATAAGCACTAAATAAAGGCTAGTTTTTTTCCCCAGCACTGCCTCTTTGCCTTTGCAATTTTCAGGTTGCTGTTTTGGTTGTTCTTAACTTTTCAATTAATTAATTAATTAGATAATCTTCTAGAGCTGAAATATTAAACACACACACACACACACACACACGGAGAGTGAAACACTAAAAAAAGATAAATACTAAATAATGCCCTCCAATACCCCATACCCAGAACTAAAAACTACTCACAGACGCCTGCACTTTTTATAGCCCGATTGGTAGAAAATACACTTTAGAACCATGACTAAAGAGATAATTTGCCAGTAGAGCAAGGACACTACTTACAGGGTCCAAAACAGAACACAGTCCAATGCCAGCAGATGAACACACAATGCATTTTCTGGGCACCTTCCTGTCAGTGCTGCTGGGAGATGAGCCACCTACCTGCAGATGTGGTATGGTTTGGGGCAGGACACACAACTCCTGAGCAGAGGTGAACACTGCCTATTCTCCCTTGCCTGGTGACTGTTAATATTTTGAAAACAAGTTTGTGCTTGTGGTTGAAGACTTGGCTTTCTTGGGAATAAAAATATCTTCTCTAGGGTGCTTGTTTCCATGTCCATACCCATTGTCCCATCTACAGCTCTCATCAGCCCATGAAGCTGCACCTACTGAAAATGACAATGGCCTCCTCACACCAACCCAGCAACCATGTATGTCCACACCTGGCTTGACCAGCTACAGCTCTGGACACACTTCACCCTTTCTCGGCCTCAGAGACGTCTAAGGCATTGCTTACTCCTGGTTGTCATGTCCTGAGCTGCTCTTTCTGAGTCTCTTTTTCGAGGGCTTCTGTGTACCTTTTCTCAGTCTGAATTCCTGTTTTCCTCCTCTCTCATCCATTCCCACTCCTTTAACTGCTGCTGGTGATGTTTAAGTCACCTTCATGCTGACTTCTAGACCCACATAGTTCTCTGCCTTCTGGAAATTCTAACTTAGATTTCCTCAAGTGGCTCAGATTCAGAGTGACCCTAATCAAACTCACAGTCACTCTTCCTAAACCTACTTTACTCCTGCATTCTGTTTTGCTCAATGGCATCATCGTCTGCCCGGGGTGGGGGGCGGAAATGCTAGAAACCTGAGATCCCACTCCTCTTCTTTGCCTGGCTACCTCTCACTCCTCCTCCAAGATCTAGATGCTGCCTCTCCTGGGAACTCTTCCTTACTCCACCTTAGTCTTGGTAATGTTCTGCTCCCATGCCTCCATGTGCTGTGTGTAATTCCATTGCAGCACTTATCACTTAGTGTTATACTATAACAACAACAGGCTGCCCCTATTATACATTCTCATAGCACTTTATAGAATTTCTTACAAATATAATTCTATAGCTATTTGTGTAATTACTAAATGTCTGCCTTTCCCACTAGCCCAAAGATCTCATAGCATTAGGGACAGACTATCTTGTTTATCAAACCCAGAGTCTGTGACACTGTATATGCTTGGCTAGTCATTGAATAAATGAATGCCGACCTGTATATCTCTTCCACTAGACTAGGAACTCCTTAAGAGTAGGAACTGGCTTTTATTTCTATATCCTAGTGCCTAGTATTTAGTGAGAACTTGATAAGCATTGGTTGGTTAAATAAGTTCATGTAAGTAGAATGGTATCTCCAGTTGTCAAAAACCAGGCTTCACATATGCAAGAGTGCTTGTCAATCAAACCTTTCCAGCCACACCCACCCATGGATCCCACCAATGGCTACTGCATCCTTATACAGCTGCCTAACTCCCTGAACAGCCTGGGTAGACACTACTTGCCGTCTCCATGGTGACAGGCATGTTCATTTGTCTCACAGGTGACTACCAGTTATATACCTTAAATGCCTGGAGACATATGACAGGTGCCTCTTTTATTTATTTATTTATTTTCGAGTTGGAGTCTCACTCTGTTGCCCAGGCTGGAGTGCAATAGGAGTCTCACTCTGTCGCCCAGGCTGGAGTGCAGTGGCATGCTCTCGGCCACCGCAGCCTCGACCTGCTGGTGATCCTGCTGCCTCAGCCTTCCAAGTTGCTGGAACTACAGGCGTACACCACAATGCCTGGCTAATTTTTCTTGATTTATTGTAGAGATGAGGTCTCACCAAGTTGCCCAGGTTGTTCTCAAATCCCGGGGTTCAGGCAATCCTCTTGCCTTGGCCTCCCAAAGTGCTGGGATTACAGGCTTGAGCCACAGCGCCTAGCCAACAGGTGCCTCTTAATGACATCAGGCTTTATTCCACCTCCAGGTGAAAGTCATTTTCCTGAAGTACATTATTTGGACTAAATGAGTTTCTGGACTCTCTCCTTTATTTGCCTTCTTTGGAGCTGTACATACAGCACGTTCAAAGTGTATAGAGATGTCACCTTAAATATGTTTTCTGGAGCATGGAAGGAATGTCTCTTCAAAGCTCCGCATTATACAGAGTTTTATGCAACTAGGATTTTTAATGAAATGCTTCCTGCTCATTCAGGGGAATTCCATGTTCTTTCATCCAAAGCCTGAGGAGATTGGGAGCCATGTCTCAGCATAACTTGCTTCCCAGCCTGCTGGCACTTGACATTAAAAAGAAGAGGCCACCACAGGTGCTTTTTCTGTTGAGAGCCAGATGTCAAGAAAAGGCCCTAAGGCTGAAAGAATGAGAAGAATGTAAATGATGAAAAGGAGACCTGAGCTAGGAATATCTTCCAGTTGGTGAAAACAACCAGATTTTCCCAACTCCACCTGTTTCCTGATTCTAAGTCACATTCACATGAAGAGTTTCTTTGCTACGTTCATAATTGGAAAACCAGAACAGGAATAAAAAAGAATATTTCATCATTCTCTGTATTTCTGTATACTTTACCAAGAAGTGACTGGCCCCATTTGGTAGAGGGAAACAGTGAGGTACTGAACATGCCCTGAAGATCAAGCTACGTGTGATGTGTAGTCAAGACCGCCCCCTTGACTCTCTGACTCAAACACTTGTGTATCAGCAGTGGTTAGCGGATGAGAAGGAACTATCTTTTATGGAGTACCTACTGTATACCACACCCTATGTAGGTATTCCACAAAAAGTATACTATTCAAACCCAAAACTAATCCTGTAGTGAATTGAATAGTATCCCCCCAGATTTCATGTTCATCTGGAACCTCAAAATGTGACCTCACTTGGAAATAAGGTCTTTGTAGATGTAATTAGCTACCTTAAGATGAAGTCCCTAGGGTGGGGCCTAAATCTAGACTGGTGTCCTTATTAGAAAAGGAGAGGATACAGAGACACACAGAAAGAGGCAGAGATTAAAATGGCTGCCACAAGCCACAGAATGCCAGGAGCCTCCAGAAGCTGGAGGAAGCAGGGAAGGAGTCTCCCTTCAAGCCTGCAGAGGGAGCATGGCCATGCAACCCCCTGATTTCAGATGCTGGCCTCCAGAGGCTGAATACATTTATGTGGCTTTAGGCCACCCAGTTTGTGGAAATTTGCTCTGCAGCCCTAGATCTAACACAAATCCCACTGTACTGATGCAGAAACTGAGGATCAATGATGTTCAGTAATTTACACACAGAAAAACACAGTGCTCAATCCAATAGCCACTGACATGAGGGGGAGGGGAGCTAAAAGCTGGGGGAGGCTCCACAAAGGAAGCGGTTGTAAGGGATGGAGACAAGCCTGCATTAAAGGAAGAGGGTGGAAGGGATGGAGATGAGGCTGCATTCCTCCTGCAACATTCCTCGCCTCAGTGATAATGGACCAGTGTTGCTGATGTCTAGAGCATAACTGCAAGTCAAGTTGGCAGCTCTTCCTTCCCGAGGGCTGCCCTAGAGGCCCACTCACAAGCTGTGATTCAGGGCTCAGTGTTTCCCAGCTGACCTCACCTAGGGATGCTGTTTCTTTAACTCAAAGAAAGAACCATTTTAAGAGTAAAATGAAGCAGGTACAATGAGAGAATGCTAACCAAAGACCATGTTCCCAAACACTTATCCCAAGGACTCATGACTTGCCCATGGCCATATTTAACTATTAAGGTTTCACTGTGGGCCACAGCAGAGTTTAATTTTTTTTATAAATGTTGAAGTATTCCAACTATATTGTATAGAATAACATAAAGAATACTCATGTATGACCATTAGACTTAAATCATTTTTAACACAGGGTCTATTTATTTCTGTTTCTCATGTCCCATCTTCTGGTAAATATAAAAATGAGGTTTCAACACATCCCCACCATGGAGGTGTGTAGCCCCCGACTGACAACTGTTGGAACAGACATAATGAATCTTGGTTTCAACAAAGCATGACAAAGATCCCCATGATGTTTTGATGGGACAGATGAGCTGGCCAAAGCTAAGAGCAGGTTGAAGGTCAATACCCACTGATGTGAGTTAACTGATTGGTCTCAACATGGAAAAGGCACTTTACAGACATGCTAAAAGGCCCTTTCCCTGTTCCTCTCCTGCTTAACATTTTACCACAACCCAGAAGAAGACTTAGAAGTAGATGAGTTAAACTCCCCAAAACACATATTCCATTCTTTCTTGTACTGTGGCAAGTGTTCACATTCTTTTCCCTACTATGCTGTAAGCTTCATGGGACCCAGGACCTGGACCAAATGCTTTGCCTATAGCTGAGGGCTCAATAAATGTTAGAATTAAACTGTATATGAGGACAAGTTGCAAAAACTAGAAATGTTCAGCCTGGAAATGAGAAGGTGTCTGGGAGAAATGATGGCTATCTTCACATATTTGAAGGATGATGAGACTTAAGCAATGTAGCTCTCAAGAGAAAAATCAGAACAACTGGTGACAGGAAGTGAGTTGATTTCTGCCCAGTGTAAGGAATCTCTAGCCATTACACCTGACGGCAAGGGGATGGGCTGAGCTGTGAGTCCTCCCACTGATGACTACTGCAGGCACTTTAAAGGGGATTCCTGTGCTAGGTGGGGGAACACCTAGGTGGGGGATACTCTTCTCCGAAACCAGATTCTGTGACATTCTAGGCTTTCTAGTTTTCAGTCATTTTCTTAAACGATCAACTGTATAGCTGTTGACACATGAAATGCTATCTCACATATAACAGGAAGACAGCTGCAAAAGAAAAATTATTTGTACCCTGAACCAGGGTACAACCAATTACAGTTTTACCCTTAATTTAGTTGGATGTCAACACAAAAATTTCTGATAGCCAAAGCAGCATGTGACATTCAATTCACTAATATCTGAGGGGCTGAGATCTTAATCCTGTTGATTTGTAAAATGACACTCACAGCCTCGCTCAGGGGTGCAGTGATGTCACCTGCTTGAGAGTTCTTGTAGCCAGACTCCTCCATGCATCCCTCTGTCAGCCATGGACCACATCAGCAGGTTTTCAGTAGGATTCTGCCAAAGAGGAGGACTGGCAGAAGATCAGAGGAAGAGTGGGTGGGGTAGCTGCTGATGGCCTATCTTCCTCTCTGCAGTGCACCAAGATCTGGCCAGGTCTGTCACCTGAGGCAACAGCTCCTGCAAGGAAACCCTCTTCACAGCTGGCTCTGCCCCCAGGCTCTTTCCTCTCTCCCTTTCAGATGGAGGATTAATCCTGGCTCCCTGCTGTGACTATTCCTGTGATTTTCCTACACAATGCCCTGCTTTCACCTCTGAAAAGAGTCCCTTTATTAATGTCTCCTCGTATAACCCAATTCAGGTGTGTTGTCTGTTTCCCACTGGACCCTTAACTGACACAGCCAGACATGCACCTAGACCAATGCATGGAAGAGTGGTACATTCAATGGCAGAGTATGTTCCTCCTTGCCAGGGCACACAGGCAGGAGACCTGCAACCCCAGGAGTTTCGCGGGAATCTCTTCAACAGTGCTAGTCTGACCATGAGAAGAATAGTAGAGGCAATTAGACAGTAACGGAGATTCCAGTCAAGTCATTAGGAAATACGTTCATTAATGGGAGCCAGGAGTATTAGTATTAACAGAGTCCAACGGGAGATCCTGCCCTCTCCCGCAAACACAGCCCCTGGCAATAGGAGAAGAAATGGAGCCCACTGAGCAGTGTCAGGAGGGGGACCAGAGAGAGAAGGCAGCCTGCATTGTAGGAAGCAGCAAAGGCTGATTTCACCTACTTCATTTCTCTGCCTACAACCAAGCCTGCTGAGATGCAATAATGAAAATCTTCACAGCACATTACTGAATACAGTAATGCCTTTCTGCCTCAATAATACTGCAGCCTGTGCATGAGTGTAATGCATTATTCTGATGCTGCTAGGAGAAAATTCAGTGGTTTTCATTTAGGGTTTATATTTTGTTTCCAAATGAAAACATCCATCCCAACAATTCCTACACAGGTATTGCCACTTCAAGCAAATGGCTCAAGATTTAAACTGTTTTCTCTTGCCCGAGACCTCTGACCTAGTTCACCTTTCCATCTTGCCAGATTTAAAAGAGGCTGGTTAAAAATTTATAATCCTGTCATTTTATTCCCAAGACAAATTATGTTCCAGGCTACTCTAATGCATGAAGATGGCCAGTGCTAGGCAGCCAAATACTTGGCTTATCTTAATTGTCAGACAACTGGTACACTCAGCATTTCTGTTGAGTGAATATACCCCTTCTATCTTTTCCTACCTTATGTATTGGTTATATCCAAGATAAATACCCACTCCTGTTACAGGAAAACAAGGGATCTTGTGGAGCAGGGTGGACTTGGGATTTGAACTTGTGCTGCCATCAGTGGCAGGAAGCGTTACTATCTATCAAGCTGTCTCCTCATCATCTTCTGTTCAAACACATTGTCCTCTTGTAGATTCAAATGATATTTAAGTCTTCATTAAGCAGGTACCACCATCATACCAAGTAGGAAAGAGAAGCATTGACATAGATACATTTGCCAGGCTCTACATTAACTATAAGGTATTTTATGTGACCTAAGTGGACTGTGATTTCTTGTAGTCAAGAACATGAGCCAGCATATTTCCAAGCTGGAGCAGTGAACACAGCAGAACTTTATTTACAAAGGGCTCCTGGGAAACACGAGGCTAAGCATCAGAGATTGGTACTAAAAATAAAGGAAGCTGCTATTCTGATCTCACAGACGCAGTTGTATTTAGCTGAAACATGGGAGACACAGGAGACACCAAGGGACACAGTCATCGAGTCATGTAGCACCCGATTCACCATCTGCATGGTGAAGCTGAATGTACACATAACCAATGATAAGCACCAGTAAGAGGTATTAAGCATGTTGAGAAAAACAGGGAACTATAAATAGAAATGCTTCTTATTACTTCAGCCAGTCAGTTTTCTTTTTTTGAAATCCATGATGGCTCTCCAAAACAATGTTTTAAATGAGGAGCGCTTTCTCCATAGGTTCCCAGTAAGAAATAAGTGGTCTTGAAAAAATCTAATAGTTTCTCTCATTAGGGTTTGTTCACTCTTATCACTAATCAGTAAACAGTCTCAACTTTATGCACACTATATAAAGATGTGAATTGACTAAGAATGAGTAGTAGTGAAGTAAGACATTAGAGTCAAAATATATTTACGAAATAACAGGAGAAGTTACTTTGTTTTTCAGTTTCAACTCCGAGATGCCTCTTGTGTTTCAAAGACAAGACACCTCTTGGGGATGCAGATAGGGGTGAAAGAGCTTCCCAGTAAGTAAAAAGAGCAAGGAGACTGCAAGCGAGGGGTCCAGGGAATAATAAGAGTCTGAACCCCGCTTCCCCACAGGCCCTCTGGGAGGGACAAGACTCCTCCGGAGAGGAATGGTTCCTGGTCATAGTGCCCTAGAGAGGGGACAACAGTCTTTGGACAGATGCCCACACTTCAAGTGTGGAGCAGAAGCAGCAGAGGACTCCTAAACCCAAGGGGCTTGGCGTGGGGTGAAGATATCTCCTGGGAAGTGGCTTGGACTCAAGACAGAAATGGCCCCCTCCTTGGAGACCCAGAAGACCTGGCACTGTGTAAGACCTCAGACGGTGACAAAACTCCAGGGGACCCAGGGGTATATGGAAGGACTGAGGGTCTTGTTCCACACACCTGACAGCACAGAGACTAAACACCAGAAATTGAGTGGAGTTATAAAGCCTAAATCAGTGCTTCTAGCACAACTGAGTTGGGCACTGTGACTTGAACCCATCTTCTAAAATAACATTTCAAAATGCATTGCTCTGTCATGAATAAAACACGGCCGCCAACACAGAGACTGCAAGGGCATCATTTTTATCATATGGTCACCTCCAAATTCAATCTAAAATAGTGAGACTTTGAGAAAAAGTATAATTTTAAAACACAAAGGGCCCAAAGAGCTCTTCAGTCAATAACTTCACAAAAGAATCGCAATAGACTAATGTTCTTAAGGCTAATAAAATTAATGAAAAGAGGTAATAAAAAATGATGACTTTTAAAAATTAGATAAGTTTAGTATTAACTTAAGAACAATGTTAAAAATGAAACCGACTAAAAAACTAAAAAAACTAAATTTACCCTTTACTGAAAAAAATCTGTTTTTAAAAATTGGTTGTTTAGTGTCAAGGTGGAATAAGACAATACATCTTCTTTGGGTACTTAGACTGTTATATTTTAATTTTTAGTTCTCAA
The DNA here is from genome assembly GCA_963574415.1 of Tarsius wallacei. Classification (NCBI taxonomy): domain Eukaryota; kingdom Metazoa; phylum Chordata; class Mammalia; order Primates; family Tarsiidae; genus Tarsius; species Tarsius wallacei. The sequence goes on along the minus strand of CAUYQG010229213.1, from coordinate 186 downwards.
ATTCAGTTTTTCTGCCAAGATTAGAAACTAACAACAAATTTCTAAGGTGTTTTACATTTTTTCTCCTAATAACAGTTATAGCTGCTAAAAAAAAGTGTATAGAAAGTATTTAAAAGTAGCCAGGATCAGTGGCTCAGCCTGTAATCCTGAGCTTTGGGACGCTGAGGTGAGTGGATTGCCTGAGCC